>ONZH01031161.1:0-53798 GCA_900303285.1 Rhinella marina
CGTGCAACTTCCATCACTGCGGGGCCCGCTATCAGCAGGAGGGACAAGTATCGGCGGATGTTGCGGGAGTACCTGGCAGACCGTAACCCTGTCCTCCCCGATCCCTCGGCGTCCTACACTTACTGGGTCTCCAAGTTGGACACGTGGCTGGAACTGTCCCTGTACGCCTTGGAGGTGCTTGCCTGCCCTGCCGCCAGCGTGCTATCAGAAAGGGTGTTCAGCGCAGCCGGGGGCATTATAACCGATAAGCGCAGCCGCCTGTCAACCGACAGTGCGGACAGGCTGACGCTAATCAAAATGAACAGCAAGTGGATTGACCCGGACTTTGCTTCTCCAACCGTGGAAAGCAGCCAAAAGTGAAGTGCCATCTGTATGAAGTGCCATTCCTCCTCCACCTCCTCCTCCTCCTCCTTAACCGCCGTAGAATTGCTCCGTAAAAAAAAATATATATATATTTATGGCTCTCCTCTTGGGCCTCCACATTAATTCCTCTTGGGCCTCCACATAATTTTTTAAGAGGTCTCACCTCTTGGGCCTCCACATAATTTTTAAGAGGTCTCACCTCTTGGGCCTCCACATAATTTTTAAGAGGTCTCACCTCTTGGGCCTCCACATAATTTTTAAGAGGTCTCACCTCTTGGGCCTGCACAAAATGTTTAAGAGGTCTCACCTCTTGGGCCTCCACATAATTTTTAAGAGGTCTCACCTCTTGGGCCTCCACATAATTTTTAAGAGGTCTCACCTCTTGGGCCTCCACATAATTTTTAAGAGGTCTCACCTCTTGGGCCTGCACAAAATGTTTAAGAGGTCTCACCTCTTGGGCCTCCACATAATTTTTAAGAGGTCTCACCTCTTGGGCCTCCACATAATTTTTAAGAGGTCTCACCTCTTGGGGCTCTACAAAATGTTTAAGAGGTCTCACCTCTTTAGCCTCCACACAATTTTTAAGACGTCTCACCTCTTGGGCCTCCACATAATTTTTAAGAGGTCTCACCTCTTGGGGCTCTACAAAATGTTTAAGAGGTCTCACCTCTTTAGCCTCCACACAATTTTTAAGACGTCTCACCTCTTGGGCCTCCACATAATTTTAAGAGGTCTCACCTCTTGGGGCTCTACAAAATGTTTAAGAGGTCTCACCTCTTTAGCCTCCACACAATTTTTAAGACGTCTCACCTCTTGGGCCTCCACAAAATTTTTAAGAGGTCTCACCTCTTGGGCAGCCACATAATTTTTAAGAGGTCTCACCTCTTGGGCCTCCACATAATTTTATCGAGGTCTCACCTCTTGGGCCTCCACATAATTTTTAAGAAGGTCTCACCTCTTGGGCAGCCACATAATTTTTAAGAGGTCTCACCTCTTGGGCCTCCACATAATTTTATCGAGGTCTCACCTCTTGGGCCTCCACAAAATCTTTAAGAGGTCTCACCTCTTGGGCCTGCACAAAATCTTTAAGAGGTCTCACCTCTTGGGCCTGCACAAAATCTTTAAGAGGTGTCACCTCTTGGCCTCCACATAATTTTTAAGAGGTGTCACCTCTTGGGCCTCCACATAATTTTTAACACGTCTCACCTCTTTAGCCTCCACACAATTTTTAAGACGTCTCACCTCTTGGGCCTCCACAAAATTTTCCATGAGCCTCTGGCCAGCCCACGGCCTCTTCCTGCCTTTTGCGGTCCTACGCATCCCTCAACATCCCCACTGCTTTACCTGCTAGACATGACACTGGGCCAGGTCGGGTCACTGACATCTCAAGCGCCAACAATTTGGGCATTTTAAGGCTTCTGCATGTGTTTGAGTTGTTTCACATTTTAAAGAAGACATGTCTGACCACATCTCACACACACACACACACACAATGACAATTAGGGGTGGGGTCTATTTGCTTTCCCCCTTGCCTATGCCATCTGTGGTTGTCATAGGCAACGTGATTTTAAGGGGTGCAGAATTTTATCTTCTTTTTTGTCTAGTTTGGCTTGGGGTCCATGGCAATGTAGAGGAAAGAAGGTTTCCTTGTATGGTCTCACTTTACAGAGAGGTTAGATTGTGTTTGGAGTGTATTGTTGAGAGGCTGTGATAGTGGCGTAATAGTGCGACTTGGGCACGTTATATGCACCCAGACATGCTTCCCCTGCTGTCCCAGTTGCATTCCAGCAGTGTTGGCATCCTTTTCTGAGGTTCCAGGGTGGACTTGGTGACCTCCAAGTGGTCGAATTGAGATTTCCAAGTGGCGAGCATTTTTTTCCCATAGACTTTAATGGGATTCGATATCCGGTCGAATAGTCGAATTTCGCAGTCTATTCGAATCGAATTTCGAACTTTCGAATATTTCACTACTCGCTCATCTCTACCTACGATCAAAAAAAAAAAAAAAAAAAAAAAAAGTATAAATATATAAATAATTGATAAATACCATCTAAACCATGATCAAAAATGTGTTATAGTGAATACATGATCAACAATAATTCATATAACAATCCTAATGTGTAAAAGGCAATTAAATGTTAGATAATATAACATATGATAAAACAACATATATCTTCAAAAACTAGTATTAGATAATCACTAAAAACATATATCCATAATTATGGGTGCATATATATGAGCATTACAATGATAAAATAATCTCTAGTCAAATGTATCCACCAGGAAACCAACGCCATTGTCCAATTGTTCATCTTTATCCTTCCATCGGGTACCACTTCTTCTCGGCAACAACTCCTCCATCATTAATAATTGGTCACAGAGAAAACTAAAACAACACAAATATTGATGTTGATAAAATTCTCTTTTATTACTGTTAGTCTTTGTTTGCAATTGGTACAAATTACTGGGTACCATTTTTGATGGTGCAGTTATACTATGTACTTTGCAATACCATTGTGAGATATATAGTAGCCACATGGCCTGTTCTTAGTCTATCTGGTTATTTAATTACTGTTGCTGCGGTTGGAGGGTTATGTGCTACACGCCGCACCCCTCCTTTTTTCTCTCTCCTGATAGTCTTGTTTTACTGTGTCCTCACCTCTGTATATTTATCTATTGTTGTTTGTCTTTTTTGTAATCAATAAAGCATATATATTTTTATTACCTACTTTGGGTATATTTTTTTCGGAACATATTGGCGCTTCATTTTTTCAATCACGATTGGCTGCGGAGGGGGAGGGGGCGTGGCCTGACAGAGTCGGGGTGTGGCTTAGTGAAACCTGGAGCAGGTGTTGTAAGTCCTTCTTTTGAGAGTGGTGTGAATCATAGGTCGGTGCCATGGTAATTTATGAGGACACGCAATGGGTAGCAGTGGAAGATTTACTACTGAACGGTCATAGTCTAAAATTAGTCTAAAACATAAGTTATATTTATGGTAACCGGAATACCCCTTTAACAGTATCATCCACAGCGCTCTGCCCCTTTAAAACATTGAATAGAAATGACTGGATTGTTACCTGAGATCCTCAGCTGGCTGCTAATTACCTGGCTGTGTTGTTATGGAAACCTGCCCTCCCTGTGTGTGTCTGTGCAGAGAATGGCAGTTGGGGTTTAAAACCAATGCTGTCAGGCTAATATTGGCTAATGCAGGTCATATTTTGGGAATATCTCGGGAACGTTATGTCCTAGAGAGATGAGACCTGGTCTAAAACCTTCCTGGGCACCTGATGTACCTGCGTGCCGAATTTGGTGAAAATCGATCCAGTAGTTTGGTCGCGCATAGAGGACAGACAGACAGACAGACAGAAACTCATTTTTATAATATTAAGATATATATATATATATATATATATATATATATATATATATATGAGTCTATGTATTTTTATTTTATTGGCTGGATTTTACTTCTCCTGAGGAAGGGGGTTCCTTATTCAACACCCCTGAAACACATTGAGAAAAAAGCCACTTTGGTTTAATAAAGGGATTTAATGTTGAAGCTATCCGTGTTGCTGACATTTCATCCATCTATCTTTGGAGCGGACCTGGCTTGGGGGGGCTCTGTCTCAAGGTGTCTTGAGCTTCATCTGCGAGACCCCCTCCCGGCGTCAGTAAAGTGAGTCCAGTACTTTTATACCTTAATTATTTGGTATGATTATCATCTAATAATATTTTATCAAAACTGCTGTCTGTACTGTACCTTCTATTATATTCTGTTGCATAATACGTAACACTTCTGGTTATACCTTAGACCTAGTAATAACACTTACGCTAATATATACCTTAGTGGCGCCTAGATATGGTCTTGGACTACAAAGTCGCTGCTGGGAACAATGTTGTCCGAGAATTACGCCACTTTTACGGAATGACAAGAATACCCCCCAAAACCGAAGATAACATTGATTTTAGAGGAAATATTGTTAGGAAACATATATTTACTTGTACATAAAGCACAAGTGCTGCTAAAAATTACAAGGAAGAGGCACTCCGATACAACCGGTATATCACATAAAGGAGGGCCTCATTCACATTGTGGTACAATTGTTCATGTCGTGGGACTCCTACACTCATAAAGCCTATGCACAAAGTGAAAGGGCTGCCAAAAATTACAAGGAACAGGCACTCCAATACACAGATAATGTCGCCTTGATTAGCGGCAGAAAAAAATACACAGGATTTCAGTTATTTAGGATACGAAAACGTTATAATGCACACGCAACACAGGTAATGTCGCCTTGATTAGCGGCAGAAAAAATGACACCGGATGTCAGGTATATAGGATACAAAAACGTTATAATGCACACGCTGCGCAGGTGGTGTTTAGGTAAGGCAAACTTGCGTTATTTTTGCCCCAAAAGAAAAAAAAATATTGCAGCCAGATAGAACAATAGCCCTTAAAAGGACTTTTGGGTCTTTTAAACAGAACAACTAGCCCTGCCTAGCCAAATCCTATCCCTACACTATCTGTCCCTCCTTGCACAAACGTTATACAGCAGACACAGCGCAGGTAATGTTGCCTTGATTAGCTGCAGAAAAAATGACACCGGATGTAAGGTATATAGGATACAAAAACGTTATAATGCACACGCTGCGCAGGTGGTGTTTAGGTCAGGCAACCTTGCTCAATTCCCCCCCCCCAAAAAAAAAAATATATTGCAGCCAGATATAATAGCCCTTAAAAGGGCTTTTGGGTCTTTTCAACAGAAAAACTAGCTCTGCCTAGCCAATTTCTATCCCTACACTATCTGTCCCTCCTTGCAGCAGCTCTCCCTGACTAAGACTGAGCTGGGTCACATGTCACCGGTGCTATATAGCACCCGATGACGCGTTCCCGGCCAGCCAATCACTGTAATGCCAGTAGCCAACATGGCTACGGCATTACAGTGAATGCCAGTACCTTCCCGCACGCTAATTGGCTAAGTAGCATGCCGGGAGGGGACTCGAGCATGGCGCTCGAGCACATGCGGTGTTCGGCCGAACACCACGATATTCCGAGCATAGTCATGCTCGAACGAATATAGTATTCGGCCGAGCATGCTCACTCAACACTACTGTTAAATTGTACACTGTATTAAATATAGTGCTTCATCAATGGCAGCCTGTAAGTTAAATGTTGGTAAGATAAGTTAAGAAATTAATCTTCTAGAAACCATTAAACACAGAATCATAAGAAATATCACACATTAATTTCTATAGCAATAAGGCTACTTTCACACGAACGTTGTGTTACGTGGTCCTGCAAATTGCGGATCCGCAAAAAAAAAAAACGCATGACTTCCGTATGGCATCCATTTTTTTTGCGGATCCATTGTAACAATGCCTATCCTTGTCCGCAAAACGGACAAGAATAGGACATGTTCTATTTTTTTTTTTTTTTGCGGCTACGGAACGAACATATGGATGTGGACAGCACACAGTGTGCTGTCAGTATTTTTTGCAGACCCATAAAAATGAATGGGTCTGCATTTTATCAGCAAAAAATGCGGATCGGAGCCCGCAAAATATGAAAGTGTGAAAGAGGCCTAACAGGAACTCTACTTTAAAGAGTCTCTGTCAGTATGATCAACCCTATTAAACCAGTTAGGGTTTATCTTGCTGAGTAAACAGATATATTTATTTTGTATCTCAAGTAGCTGCTGTTAAATGTGTACTTTTATGTTTATGCAGATTAGGCAGTTGTAGCACCAAGAGGAAAGCATAGGTCTTGGAGCACTGATACTGCTACCCCCATGGTGCACAACCACCATGAATGCATAATTTTGATAATGCCCTATTGCTTATGTTTAATTGCCAGCAGGCATTGGTGGCAATGAAGCCTCTCCAGAATGGAGAGACTGCTGTGCAGGGCCAAGAGAATACTTACCATGCCATCCTCCCTGCAGCTGTGCTCCTCTGCCGTTGGCTTCTACACTTTGGGTGAATATTTATTTTTATTATTCTAGAAGCTTTAGAGCGATAACTGCTTGCACTGGTAGATATAGCCTATAAAAAAAAAAAACAACTGTCACGAATCAGCGGGAGTGAACCTACTGTGCCACATGTCCTACCTCCTCTAAAGTCATTGTCTAAGTGAACCCTTCATTCTTCACAGTATAATAACAATAACAATGTATAAATATATCAGGGGTCAGTACAGAGATCTCTCCCATGATCTATTTATCCCCAGGACTGTGACTGTGATGACGGGACATCCTCTGCATCTGGAGTAAAGAAGGTTTGTACACAAACATAGAAGAGGATTCTTTATAGTAAGAGCAGTGAGACTATGGAACTCTCTGCCTGAGGAGGTGGTGATGGTACAATAAGTTCACTAAAAGAGTTCAAGACGGGCCTGGTTGTATTTCTGCAGAGTAATAATATTACAGGCTGTAGTTACTAGAGACGGGTCGTTGATCCAGGGAGTTATTCTGATTGCCTGTTTGGAGTCGGGAAGAAATTTTTTCCCCTAAAGTGAGGAAAATTGTCTTCTACCTCACAGGGGGTGTTTGCCTTCCTCTGGATCAACTTGTAGGATAACAGGCCGAACTGGATGGACAGATGTCTTTTTTCAGCCTTATAAACTATGTTACTATGTTACTATGTATGTATCAAAGAGCTTGTCCATAGGCATTCATTCTGTCACTTGTCTATTGCTTTGGGTATAATTTTCTAGTATGTAGTCCGGGTATAGGAGACTTAAGTTCTGCTGCCAAACCAACAAACCACAGAGTAAACTGAAAATCCAAACCATAATAAGAAAAAGGAGGATCTAAGGCTTCTGGAACGTCTTATAAATGATGTAATGTACAGGTGACTGACCTCTAAACTTTCATTAAATTAGAAAAGGACAGAGAACCAGCCTGGACCAGACTTTTCTGATAACATCTCCAAGTAAAATGTTTTTCCTCTTCTCTTTCCAAGTTTCTTACTTTCAACATGCACTTTAACCAGAGCCAGAAATACATTAGCTGCAGGGAAGTGTACCATGCATATGAGCAGACAGCTGGGGAGACGTTGTGAAGATCGATTACAAAAGTATTTCTCACCCTTTAACACAAAAGCAGACTTTCTACAAGTTTACTCCATCAAAATGCTCAGGTTACATTTCGATAAGCTGCTGGGACAAAAATCCGACTTTGTCAGTATTACCTTGGTTTCAACCCTACTTGTCAAAATTTCCATTTGCAATTCAAATTAGCTTACCAAATTTATTCCAAATTCAGTATCGTTGATGAAATTTAGTTGTTAGCATGTTGAATGGGAATTTTTTGTCTACTTTAGCTGTTATGACATAACAATTGCACCCAGGTGTTCTTCATTTAGTGAACAGTCAATTGAGGTCTTACAAGTTACAATACAGCAAAAATGTGCATAAATGTTCAACCAGTTTCTGTTCAGTATCACCACCATAACAACGTACATGACATTATAAGAATTCACATTCAGGCCACTAGTGTGGCATTGCATGTCTTTACTATGTTGTTCTCATACTATGTTACTGTCTTATATTACCCTTTGCCGCTCTACATGCAGTGATTCTGACCTTTCCACATTTGAGCTTGCTTACTCCTACACCATATGATGTATGCTTTATAAATGTTATTACTTATCTTCATTTGTTTTGGGTATTATCATTTTTAGGCAATAAAAGTTTAGGTTTCAGACTTTACGTTCAGGGTCAGTGAAAGAAATGTGATCATTTGTTGCCTTCACTACATGCCTTGGAGAGTGTGTGCTAATTACAGTCAACTTAGCCTCCCTATTAAGTAATAGAAATGAAACCAAGATATAAAGAAGGTGAGCCAAGTAGGAACTAGCGAATATTCTGTGTGTATTAAAAAGCATCCCTTTATTGTGACTATTGCGTTACAAGTAGAGATGAGCGAGCACTAAAATGCTTGGGTGCTCGTTATTTGAGTCGAACTTTTCCCGATGCTCGGGTGCTCGTTTCGAATAACGAACCCCATTGAAGTCAATGGGAGACTCAAGCATTTTTGCGGGGGACCAAGGCTCTGCCTAGGGAAGGCTGGGTGAAAACCTGGAAACCTCAGAAAATGATGGAAACACCACGGAAATGGACAGGAAACAGCAGGGGCAGCATGCATGGATGCCTCTGAGGCTGCCTAATCCCACCATTACCCCAAATTCTCAGGCAACAGCCTGGTGGTTACCCTCATGGCAATTGTGCTCACCCAGACCAAGAAAGGCGAGGCAAATACCCATCACATGTTAGGGAAGCACCCAACTAGGTGCAACGAAGGTCCATCACCGCCTGCAGGTGACACCACTGCTCATGCTGGCACTGCAGCTGAAATCAAGTTTAGTATCTGATCTTATCAGTTGCTGTGCCTGCTGGTGGTATAGTGGTGAGCATAGCTACTTCCCAAGCAGTTGATCTGGGTTCAATTCCCATCTATCGCAGGAGGCAATTCAGAGTCAGTACAATATCTAATACATCCCCTATCCGGGTAAATTGTAGAGAGGGCCTGTAGGTGGGGGGGAAGGAGGTTTCGCTGGAAGAGCCAGAGGAGTGCCCCCTGGGCTAGCGTGTGTGGTGGTGACAACAGCCGGAATGGATTTGGAAAAACTGTTGCTTTAACCCATATGGTATCGATTCTTCTCAGTTTAATACCGTATACGTCCCCTATCTTGGGACCCTATATTTAATGGATATTTCGAACACGGAAAACGGAAAAAGAGCTTGCTCTGGCCAGGGGAGTGTCTTTCCCACTGCAGCTAAGGGGACGTGTCCATGCTCTGCCTATCACAGGTCATGAGGCAGATAAAAGAAGAACAAAAACAAACATCAGTACAACTTCTGATACGTCCCCTATCCGGCTAAATTGTTTGTAGAGTGGGCCTGTAGGTGGGGGGGCAGGCTGGGGCAAGGAGGTTTCGCTGGAAGAGCCAGAGGAGTGCCCCCTGGGCTAGCGTGTGTGGTGGTGACAACAGCCAGATGGAGTTAGAATGACGACACAGGACCCCAACATAAAAATTTAGCATCAACCGGTACAGTCGTAAATTATGAGATTGATCAAGTGCGGCATGACTTTTTAGATGGAGATTGCATGTGGTCACGTACTCCCTGGAACCCCATAGTCACCCCTTCTCTGATGTGCTAGCCCAGAACATTCTCTGCCCCAATTCGCAAGACCTTTTGCTGTTTCCGTGTGCTGACAGTGGTGATTTACCAGTGTTGTCTGAGGAGGTGGTGGACAATGGCGAGACACAGGTGTCGGGGGGTGAGGTAGTTGTATGGGAAGCAAGTTACAGTGGGGACTCCTTGGGGGGACTTTCTCATGATGGGACAGATTCAACTTGGGTGGATCAGGCACAGGAACAGATGAATTTTTTGGGGGGTTTATTTAACTTTTATTTAGCAAAATAACCACAGAGATATTTATTCGTTATCTTCTCTGCGCAGTCTGGCGTTGGGGTTCCTCACTTTGATGGCGAGCTGTGCCGCTCTCTCCACAATGGTCTGTGTGTTCTTAGATGGAGACTTTGTCGGCGATTTCACTACAGAAGGACTTGTTGCTCATCCACAGAACCTCGTCCTCCTTGACATTGTGGACAAGGAATTTGCGGGTAGACCAGGAATTTGCGGAACCCTGTGAGCAGCATGTGTTTGGTCTTCTACTTGCTACCGTATCCAATGTTGGGCAATATAGATTCGCAAGTAATATTATTTTTCACACCTATCCCAAAAATAAAAATGTATGCAGTATGCGCAAATAAAACTTGGAACTGGAATTGGAGAGAGGGCCTGTAGGTGGACCTCCGGAAAAATTGTTTGAATAGAGGGCCTGTAGGGGGCCCTCCTGAAAAATTGTTTGAAGAGAGGGCCTGTAGGTGGAACTCTGGAAAAATTGTTTGAATAGAGGGCCTGTAGGTGGACCTCTGGAAAAATTGTTTGAATAGAGGGCCTGTAGGGGGCCCTCCTGAAAAATTGTTTGAAGAGAGGGCCTGTAGGGGGCCCTCCTGAAAAATTGTGCTAAAAGAGTGCCAGTTGGACCTCTAAAAAATGGCGTTTTTTGGGTCAGTGTTAGGCAAAGACGATATGGAGGAGGAGGAGGAGTAGAGAAGAGGAGTAGAGAAGAGGAATTGGATACATAATTATTTAAATCTTTAGCTGCTTTCCCCCGGAGGAGATTTGAATTCCGGTGAAATCCAGGCTTTGTTCATTTTAATAAGCGTCAGCCTGTCAGCGCTGTCAGTTGACAGGCGTGTACGCTTATCGGTGATGACGCCACCAGCTGCACTGAATACCCGCTCTGACAGCACGCTAGCGGCAGGGCAGGCCAGCACCACCAAGGCGTACAGCGCCAGTTCAGGCCACGTGTCCAGCTTTGAAACCCAGTAGTTGTATGGAGCAGAGTGATCGCTACGGACGTTGTTATGGTCAGCTAGGTACTCCCTCACCATCTTTCTGTACAGCTCCCCCCTACTCTGCCTAGACTGGGGACAGGTGACAGTGTCTTGCTGGGGTGACATAAAACTGGCAAAGGCCTTGGAGAGCGTTCCCCTGCCAGTGCTGGACAAGCTGCCTGCTCGCCTCCTCTCCCCCGCTACTTGGCCCACAGAACCATGCCCTCTGCCGCTAGCGGCGTCAGATGGGAAGAATTGTTTCAGCTTGTGCACCAGGGCCTGTTGATACCTATTCACTCTCATACTCCTTTCCTCTGCAGGGATGAGAGTGGAAAGGTTCTGCTTGTACCGTGGGTCCAGGAGAGTGAACACCCAGTAATCGGTGTTGGAGAAAATTCTTCTAACGTGAGGGTCACGGGATAGGCAGCCTAAAATGAAGTCTGCCATGTGCGCCAGAGTCCCAACACGCAAGAATTCCCTCTCCTCACTGACCTGACTCTCCATTTCCTCCTCCTCCTCCTCCAAGTCCTCCTCTTCAGCCCATACACGCTCAAGAGTTAAGGACTGAGCACTGGTACCCTCTACTGTCTCGCCGACATTCTCCTCCTCTTCCTCCTCATCCTCATCCCCCTCCTCCGATACGTGCTGAAAAACAGACCTCCACCGTCTCTTGTGACAAGCGCAAAGCATCCGACTTGATGCTGAGCAGTGATTTTTTCAACAGGCAAAGCAGCGGGATGGTGAGGCTGATAATGGCGGCATCACCGCTAACCATCTGTGTTGACTCCTCAAAGTTGCTCAACACCTGGCAGATATCAGACATCCACGTCCACTCCTCATTGTAGACTTGAGGAATCTGAGAGACCTGACTACCAGTTCTGGTGGAAGATGACATCTGGCAGTGTACAATCGCTCTGCGCTGCTGGTAAACTCTGGATAACATGTTTAATGTGGAATTCAATCTCGTGGGCACGTCGCACAACAGTCGGTGAGCGGGCAGTTGTAGGCGGCGCTGCGCTGCCCTGAGAGTGGCAGCATCTGTGGTCGACTTGCGGAAATGCGCACAGATGCGGCGCACCTTGGTGAGCAAATCAGACAGATTGGGGTATGTCTTGAGGAACCGTTGAACAATTAGGTTGAACACGTGGGCCAGGCATGGCACATGTGTCAGTCTGCCGAGTTGCAGAGCCGCCACCAGGTTACGCCCGTTGTCACACACAACCATGCCTGGCTTGAGGTTCAGCGGTGCCAGCCACAGATTGGTCTGCGCCGTGATGCCCTGTAACAGCTCTTGGGCAGTGTGCCTTTTGTCACCTAAGCTCAGCAGTTTGAGCACCGCCTGCTGGCGCTTACCCACGGCACTGCTGCTGCGCCTAGAGCTACCGACTGAAGGCGCCGTGCCCACGGATGGTAATTCAGTGGAGGAGGAGGAGGAGGAGGGGTCGGAGGAGGAGGAGGCATAGTACGTCTGAGAGACCGTGACCGAGGTAGGCCCCGCAATCCTCGGTGTGGGCAGTACATGAGCGGCCCCAGGGTCAGTCTCGGTCCCAGCCTCCACCAAGTTAACCCAATGTGCCATCAGTGTGATATAGTGTCCCTGCCCGGCAGCACTTGTCCACGTGTCCGTGGTTAGGTGGACCTTATCACTAACTGCGTTGGTCAGGGCACGGATGATGTTCTGTGACACATGCTGGTGTAGGGCTGGGAGGGCACATTGGGAAAAATAGTGGCGGCTGGGGACGGAATACCGAGGGGCAGCCACCGCCATGAGATTTCGAAAGGCCTCGGTCTCTACCAGCCTATAGGGCAGCATCTCCAGGCTAAGCAATTTGGAGATGTGGACGTTGAGGGATTGGGCATGTGGGTGGGTGGAACTGTATTTCCTCTTGCGCTCTAGCGTCTGCTGTAAAGACAGCTGAACGCTGCGCTGGGACACGTTGGTGGACACTGTGGAGGATCGTGGAGGCGAAGGTGTGGTTTTCCAGCGGGAGGCGCTTGTGCCGGGGTCCTGGGCAGGGGGTTGACTAGCAGAGGCAGCGAGTGACGCGGGGGGTTGACTAGCAGAGGAAGCTAGTGACACAGGGGAAGGAGCAGTGGTGTGACCAGCAGGAGGTGGTGAACGGCCTTGGTTCCATTGAGTGGGGTGTTTAGCACTCATATGCCTGCGCATGCTGGTGGTGGTTAGGCTAGTAGTGGTGGCACCCCTGCTGATCCTGGTGTGGCACAGGTTGCACACCACAGTCCGTCGGTCATCCTCACTTTCTTTAAAGAACCTCCAGACTTGCGAACATCTAGGCCTCGCCACGGGAGCTTCACTACGTGAAACAGTTGCTGATGATGCACCAGCTCTGGCCCTGCTTCTCCCTCTGGCCACACCACTGCCTCTTACAACCTGTTCTGGTGCAGCACTTGCCTCCGCCTCAGAAGCACTGTCTTCACTCGGCATATCAACCCAGCTTGGGTCAGTCACCTCGTCATCCTCCGATTCCTCAGTCTGCTCCCTCCTCGGACTTCCTGCCCTGGCAACAACTTCACCACTGTCTGACAACCGTGTCTCCTCATCGTCTGACACCTCTATACAAACTTCTTCCACTAGAACATGCAACTTACACCTTCAACAAAAAACTAATGATTCATATATATGAACCCCTATTCAAATGAGCAACGGACTGAATCAGTAATAAACAACCTACAAAAAGCAAAAAAGTCTACTTGGCTCATAAATGTAATCTTTATTAAGAAAATTCCATAAAACATACAATTAAAAGAGGTAAGGAAAAAGAGTTTCACAAACAGAAGTGTGACTCTCCTAGACCAAACATATCCCCTCTTATATAATATATTTGGGCAGTACAGACATTTGGTTTGACTGACTTATATATAGTCGACAAAGTGCACATCAGTATCAAAAAGGGGACAAGTGAAGTATCAGTTGTCCCTCCGTACATTTACAAATAGTGCAAAAATCAAAGACAGCACAGTCCAATGTCTTATCAGTATACAGTACTTACCCACAAAAGGGGAGTCAGTCCAGGAGAGTCACACACCCCAACGCACGTTTCGGCCCCTCGCCTTCCTCTGGGGGTATCCCAGATCGCATTCCAAATTTTCCTGGGAGGGGGTAGACTGGGGGGAAGGAGGTTGAGGTGGAGGAGCCAGAGGAGTGCTCCCTTGGGTAACGTGGGTGGACTGCGTGGAAGACTGACTGGTGGACAAATTACTTGAAGCATTGTCCGCAATCCACGAGATCAGCTGTTGGCACTGTTGTGGTTTCAACAGTCCTCTACCACGTGTCCCTGTAAGTTGAGACATGAAGCTAGGGAGTGTAGCTCTGCGGCGTTCCCCTGCTCCCTCATCAGCGGGTACTGTCTCACCCTGCCCAGGACCACGGCCTCTGCCCCCTGCAGTAATTAAATGCCCACGCCCACGCCCACGCCCTCGCCCTCGACCCTTAGCCCTGGGGTTCAACATTTTTTGTATATAGGTGTATGATAAAAAAAAAAAAAATTAAGTCCGGAAAAATTAAGTGACGTACAGAAAGTGTCACTTGGACAGATTATACGGATTGGAGCGAGTGTGCTGAACTGTGACACACAGAAAGGTTACACGCAGCTGAGTAAAATGGATTTGTATCACTGAGCTAAAACAACTGAAAAAATGATTTTTTTTTTTATATTTGTTTTTTTTATATTTTTTTTACAATTTTGTTTTTTTGGGAACGTAACGTGCAGGAACTATGGTAGGACTGACTGACACCCTGTTAAAGGTGGCTATTTAGTCTGCGACCCAGACAAATGTCGCACAGAGAGTTTTCTGGATCAAGCTGTAGATGATATTGGTAGCAAATGACTTGGTTGTGTTGTGTGACGTACAGAAAGTGTCACCTGGACAGTATATACGGATGGGAGCGAATGTGCTGAACTGTGACACACAGAAAGGTTACACGCAGCTGAGTAAAATGGATTTGTATCACTGAGCTAAAACAACTGAAAAAATAATTTTTTTTTTATATTTAGTTTTTTTGGGAACGTGACGTGCAGGAAATATGGTAGAACTGACTGACACCCTGTTAACGGTGGCTATTTAGTCTGCGACCCAGACAAATGTCGCACAGAGAGTTTTCTGGATCAAGCTGTAGATGATATTGGTAGCAAATGACTTGGTTGTATTGTGTGACGTACAGAAAGTGTCACCTGGACAGTATATACGGATGGGAGTGAATGTGCTGAACTGTGACACACAGAAAGGTTACACGCAGCTGAGTAAAATGGATTTGTATCACTGAGCTAAAACAACTGAAAAAATAATTTTTTTTTTTATATTTTTTTTACAATTTTGTTTTTTTGGGAACGTAACGTGCAGGAACTATGGTAGGACTGACTGACACCCTGTTAACGGTGGCTATTTAGTCTGCGACCCAGACAAATGTCGCACAGAGAGTTTTCTGGATCAAGCTGTAGATGATATTGGTAGCAAATGACTTGGTTGTGTTGTGTGACGTACAGAAAGTGTCACCTGGACAGTGTATACGGTTGGGAGCAAATGTGCTGAACTGTGACACACAGAAAGGTTACACGCAGCTGAGTAAAATGGATTTGTATCACTGAGCTAAAACAACTGAAAAAATAATTTTTTTTTTTATATTTAGTTTTTTTGGGAACGTGACGTGCAGGAAATATGGTAGAACTGACTGACACCCTGTTAACGGTGGCTATTTAGTCTGCGACCCAGACAAATGTCGCACAGAGAGTTTTCTGGATCAAGCGGTAGATGATATTGGAAGCAAATGACTTGGTTGTATTGTGTGACGTACAGAAAGTGTCACCTGGACAGTATATACGGATGGGAGCGAATGCGCTGAACTGTGACACACAGAAAGGTTACACGCAGCTGAGTAAAATGGATTTGTATCACTGAGCTAAAACAACTGAAAAAATAATTTTTTTTTATATTTGTTTTTTTATATTTTTTTTACAATTTTGTTTTTTTGGGAACGTAACGTGCAGGAACTATGGTAGGACTGACTGACACCCTGTTAACGGTGGCTATTTAATCTGCGACCCAGACAAATGTCGCACAGAGAGTTTTCTGGATCAAGCTGTAGATGATATTGGTAGCAAATGACTTGGTTGTATTGTGTGACGTACAGAAAGTGTCACCTGGACAGTATATACGGATGGGAGCGAATGTGCTGAACTGTGACACACAGAAAGGTTACACAAAGCTGAGTAAAATGGATTTGTATCACTGAGCTAAAACAACTGAAAAAATATTTTTTTTTTAAATATTTTGTTTTTTTGGGAACGTGACGTGCAGGAAATATGGTAGAACTGACTGACACCCTGTTAACGGTGGCTATTTAGTCTGCGACCCAGACAAATGTCGCACAGAGAGTTTTCTGGATCAAGCTATAGATGATATTGGTAGCAAATGACTTGGTTGTATTCTGTGACGTACAGAAAGTGTCACCTGGACAGTATATATGGATTGGAGTGAGTCAGTGCTGAACTGTGACACACAGAATGGTTCCACAGTGCTGTGTGCAATGGATTTGTATCACTGAGATAGAACAATAAAAAAAAAACAGGGTTAGATATGGCGATAGCTGCACTACTAGTGCCAGCCAGCCAAGTGACAAAAAAATAAAAATAAAATGTCTTCTAGCCCTTAGAAGGGCTGTTGGATTCTTTGTGGGTGATCCCTGCCTAACAGACAACTAAATGCAGGCCCTAACACTGTCCCTGAAAGGCAGCAGCTCTATCCCTAACGACATCCAGACGGTATCTGAGCCGAGCACCGCGGCCAGTCGGTAGTATATTCCAGGGTCACCTGATCAGGCCAGCCAACCCCTGCTATCGACATGTAAGGGCCCCACGTGATGCTGGGTGGTACGCAGAGTCTCCTGGCTTGTGATTGGCTGTGTTTTTAGGCGCCAAAAAAGCACGATGCGGAAGTTGCCATTTCCTCGAGCATGGCGAGATACTCGTCCGAGCAGCAAGCACTTACGAGTACCCTAATACTCGAACGAGCACCAAGCTCGGACAAGTATGCTCGCTCATCTCATTTTGATGTATCAGAGACTGATGGAAGAAACATGAACTTCACCCTTAATTATAAATTGACATTACATATGAAGAAGTAGAGTAAGGAATTGTGTGCAATAACAGGAATACATGGAGATGTTGATGGAGAACTATGGGACTGTTGTGTCCCATTATAAAGTTACCCATCAACATTTTTTATGTCTCTTGATGTTAGTGTCCCCGAGACTCTGCAATTTTTTGACCCTTACTCTTTATTAAAAAAAAAAAAATTCAGATTTTCAAAACTACCTGTGCCAATGCTCTGTAGCGGCCAGTGGGTGTGGACCCACTGGACTAACTACTTGGTTTGACCCTGGGCTAGTCCTAAGGGCATTATACTGGTGATTCCCTGGTTTTCACCCTTTAACCCTATGCAGAACCTGACTTTCACTGCAGGGAACCCACCAGTCTATGGCCTCTTGAAAGAGTTCCAGTTTAGTTGGCAGCTCACACAAGGGGTTTAAAGGCACTGGTGTGAGGCAACAATGAGTCAGCCAATACTCATAGTCAATAAACAGACAGAGGTCAGGGCAGGCAAAGTTCATACAATTCCATGAAACAAATCTGAGATCAGGTCAGGCAGCAAAGGATTGGTACAGTAGACATGCTAAGGTCAGGGCACATGGAATTAAATATCATAGTCAGTTGACAGTAGCAAAGTCAGTTAATAAGCAGAAATGTGTTGCACAGGCAGATAATTGGAATGGCACACCTTCACTGGTAAACTAGAAGAAGCTGATTAATAATTAGAAGCAACCAATGAACTGCACAGTTAGGAATGAAGGTGGGTGGTTGTGATGGCAAAAATGTAAGTAGTAGTTCAATGAATAATGTTCCTAATAGAAGTAACAGGGCATCGGCAGGCATGAGCCACAGATTTAAATTGCTCATTGTGTTGGCCAATCTAAGCAAACTACTTAAAGGAAATGAGTCACCAAAATGTTATCTGCCAGTTAAAACCAGATAGTGACACATATCCTTTTTTATCTAATCTGTTTTTATTCTCTGACTGCAGATTTTTTAATTCTGTCTCCTGAACATGATTATGGGGGCGGCCATCTTGCCTAAGCTGTTCTTAACAACATTTACACAGCATTAAAAAAAATTGCTTTATGGCAGCTCCATGGGCCATAGACACAACGGTCAGGATTGGACCCTATTGACTTCTATTATAGAGTTTTCTAGACATGCTCTGTAATCTGTGAAGAAATCACAGAAAAAAATATTTAATGCACTAGCAAAATAGATGCAAACAATATATAAACTAAGCCCTCATTTTGATATGATAAAATCTGAGACTCTTAGCCAATATATTTTGATCAAAACACATCTGTGCCCACCTCCCCAGTGCCAAGGTGGTCTCAGGTCAGGCAGGTCCTATGCTAAACCTACCTATGCCATTGGGCATCTATGTCCATGAGCGCAGACTCTGCACATATGGTGTGCTGCTCCTAGTCACCTCCATGTGCATCCAGCAACCAATGAGAGGAGGAGCACACACTCCTATATGTACCACCTAATCAAGGTGCTCTGTTTGATAAGGAGAGCAAAAGTGCACAGGAATGCTACTCAAAATAAACCAGGAGCGCATTCACACCTGAAGGTGCCACTCACTCAAGTATATACGACAAACTAAACAAAAATCACAGAAAAAGGATTAAAAACATCCTGCACGATATGATAAATAATAGCGGATGTCAGTGGCTACATTTATATAAATAAATCACAGAAAAAAATATTTAATGCACTAGCAAAATAGATGCAAACAATATATAAACCAAGCCCTCATTCTGATATAAAATCTGAGACTCTTAGCCAATATATTTTGATTAAAACAGATCTGTGCCCACCTACCCAGCGTCAAGGTGGTCTCAGGTCAGGCAGGTCCTACGCTAAACCTACCTATGCCGCATAGATGCCCAACCGCTACACGTCATACAAAGTCAAAGTAAGAAGCCAGGAGGTCATATGACTAGAGATGAGTGAGCACTAAAATGCTCGGGTGCTCGTTATTCGAGTTGAACTTTTCCCAATGCTCGGGTGCTCGTTTCGAATAACGAACCCCATTGAAGTCAATGGGAGACTCAAGCATTTTTTGCAGGGGACCAAGGCTCTGCCTAGGGAAGGTTGGGTGAAAACCTGGAAACCTCAGAAAATGATGGAAACACCACGGAAATGGACAGGAAACAGCAGGGGCAGCATGCATGGATGCCTCTGAGGCTGCCTAATCCCACCATTACCCCAAATTCTCCTAGTGGGGCATGTGTGGTATCGATTCTTCTCAGTTTAAAATCGTATACGTCCCCTATCTTGGGACCATCTATTTCATGGATTTTTCGAACACGGAAAAGGAAAAAGAGCTTGCTCTGGCCAGGGGAGTGTCTTTTCTACTGCAGCTAAGGGGACGTTTCCATGCTCTGCCTATCACAGGTCAGGAGGCAATTAAAAGAAGAACCAAAAAAAAAATCAGTACAATATCTAATACGTCCCCTATCTGGGTAAATTGTTTGGAAAGAGGGCCTGTAGGTGGGGGGCAGGCTGGGGGGAAGGAGGTTGAGCTGGAAGAGCCAGAGGAGTGCCCCCTGGGCTAGCGTGTGTGGTGGTGACAACAGCCGGATGTAGTTAGAATGACGACGCAGGACCCCAACTTAAAAATTTAGCATCAACCGGTACAGTCGTAAATTATGAGACTGATCAAGTGTGGTATGTCTTCTATGTATACTACTCAGTTTAATACCGTATATGGCAGCTATCCGGAAAAATAGTTTGGAGAGAAAGAAAGAAAGGACAAAGACGTAAATTGTTTGGAGAGAGGGCCTGTAGGTGGGTGGGCAGGCTGGGGGGAAGGAGGTTGAGCTGGAAGAGCCAGAGGAGTGCCCCCTGGGCTAGCGTGTGTGGTGGTGACAACAGCCAGATGTAGTTAGAATGACGACGCAGGACCCCAACTTAAAAATTTTGCATCAACCTGTACAATTGTCAATTATGAGCTCGATCAAGTGTGGCATGACTTTTTAGATGGAGATTGCATGTGGTCACGTACTCCCTGGAACCCCATAGTCACCCCTTCTCTGATGTGCTACCCCAGAACATTATCTGCCCCAATTCACAAGACCTTTTGCAGTCTCAGTGTGCTGACAGTGGGGATTTACCAGTGTTGTCTGAGGAGGTGGTGCACAATGGCGAGACACAGGTGTCGGGGGGTGAGGTAGTTGAAAGTGAAGCAAGTTACATTGTGGACTCCTTGGGGGGACTTTCTCAGGATGGGACAGATTCAATTGTGTTTAGAAAGGCTGATGGGCTTCCGTCAGCACTGTGTGTATAGAACCCCATGGCCTTTCATAAAAAATAGTCTGGCGATGACCCCAAGGCAATTTTCAGGGACACGGTAATGGTAGCCCACTTTAAAATGCTGCCTGACAACCTGGCGGTGAACCCCTGATTGTCTGTCTTTCAATAAGATTGCAGTGTAAAGCATGGTGGTGAGCCTCAGTATTAGGATTGCAGTGTAAAGCATGGTGGTGAGCCTCAGTATGACTTTTTGGATGGAGATTGCATGTGGTTACGTACTCCCTGGAACCCCATAGTCACCCCTTCTCTGATGTGCTACCCCAGAACATTCTCTGCCCCAATTCGCAAGACCTTTTGCTGTCTCCGTGTGCTGACAGTGGGGATTTACCAGTGTTGTCTGAGGAGGCGGTGCACAATGGCGAGACACAGGTGTCGGGGGGTGAGGAAGTTGAAAGTGAAGTAAATTACAGTGGGGACTCCTTGGGGGGACTTTCTCATGATGGGACAGATTCAACTTGGGTGGATCAGGCACAGGAACAGATCAAATTTTTTTTTTTTTTGTGTTTATTTAACTTTTATTTAGCACAAATAACCACAGAGATATTTATTCGTTCTCTTCGCTGCGCAGTCTGGCGTTGGGGTTCGTCACTTTGATGGCGAGCTGTGCAGCTCTCTCCACAATGGTCTTTCGGTTCTTTGAGGAGACATTGTGGGTGATTTCTGCACAGAAGGACTTGTTGCTCATCAACAGAACCTCGAGCTCCTTGACATTGTGGACCAGGAATTTGCGGAACCCTGTGGGCAGCATGTGTTTGTTCTTCTTGTTGCTACCGTACCCAATGTTGGGCAATATAGATACGCAGGTAATATTATTTTTCACACCTATCCCAAAAAGAAATTTACGCAGTTTGCGCAAATAAAACTGGAAACTGGAACTGGAGAGAGGGCCTGTAGGTGGACCTCCGGAACAATTGTTTGGAGAGAGGGCCTGTAGGTGGACCTCCGGAAAAATTGTTTGGAGAGAGGGCCTGTAGGTGGACCTCCGGAAAAATTGTTTGGAGAGAGGGCCTGTAGGTGGACCTCCGGAAAAATTGTTTGGAGAGAGGGCCTGTAGGTGGACCTCCGGAAAAATTGTTTGGAGAGAGGGCCTGTAGGTGGACCTCCGGAAAAATTGTTTGGAGAGAGGGCCTGTAGGGGGCCCTCCTGAAAAATTGTGGTAAAAGAGTGCCAGTTAGACCTCTAAAAAATGGCGTTTTTTTAGTCAGCGTTAGGCAAAGACGACATGGAGGAGGAGGAGTAGAGAAGAGGAATCGGATACATAAGTAATGTTAATCTTTAGCTGCTTTCCCCCGGAGGAGATTTGAATTCTGGTGAAATCCAGGCTTTGTTCATTATAATAAGCGTCAGCCTGTCAGCGCTGTCAGTTGACAGGCGTGTACGCTTATCGGTGATGCAGCCACCAGCTGCACTGAATACCCGCTCTGACAGCACGCTAGCGGCAGGGCAGGCCAGCACCTCCAAGGCGTACAGCGCCAGTTCAGGCCACGTGTCCAGCTTTGAAACCCAGTAGTTGTATGGAGCAGAGTGATCGCTACGGACGTTGGTATGGTCAGCTAGGTACTCCCTCACCATATTTCTGTACAGCTCCCCCCTACTCTGCCTAGACTGGGGACAGGTGACAGTGTCTTGCTGGGGTGACATAAAACTGGCAAAGGCCTTGGAGAGCATTCCCCTGCCAGTGCTGGACAAGCTGCCTGCTCGGCTCCTCTCCCCCGCTACTTGGCCCACAGAACCATGCCCTCTGCCGCTAGCGGCGTCAGATGGGAAGAATTGTTTCAGCTTGTGCACCAGGGCCTGTTGATATCTATTCACTCTCATACTCCTTTCCTCTGCAGGGATGAGAGTGGAAAGGTTCTGCTTGTACCGTGGGTCCAGGAGAGTGAACACCCAGTAATCGGTGTTTGAAAAAATTCTTCTAACGCAAGGGTCACGGGATAGGCAGCCTAACATGAAGTCTGCCATGTGTGCCAGAGTCCCAACACGCAAGAATTCTCTCTCCTCACTGGCCTGACTCTCCATTTCCTCCTCCTCCAAGTCCTCCTCTTCAGCCCAGACACGCTCAAGAGTTAAGGACTGAGCACTGGTACCCTCTACTGTCTCGCCGACATTCTCCTCCTCTTCCTCCTCATCCTCATCCCCCTCCTCCGATACGCGCTGAGAATGAGACCGGCTATGGCTATCAAGCGACGTATCTTCCTCCACCGTCTCTTGTGACAAGCGCAAAGCATCCGACTTGATGCTGAGCAGTGAGTTTTTCAACCCGTTGTCACACACAACCATGCCTGGCTTGAGGTTCAGCGGTGCCAACCACACATCGGTCTGCGCCGTGATGCCCTGTAACAGCTCTTGGGCGGTGTGCCTTTTGTCACCTAAGCTCAGCAGTTTGAGCACCGCCGTCTGGCGCTTACCCACGGCACTGCTGCTGCGCCTAGAGCTACCGACTGAAGGCGCCGTGCCCACGGATGGTAATTCGGTGGAGGAGGAGGAGGGGTCGGAGGAGGAGGAGGACGCATAGTACGTCTGAGAGACCGTGACCGAGGTAGGCCCCGCAATCCTCGGTGTGGGCAGTACATGAGCAGCCCCAGGGTCATTCTTGGTCCCAGCCTCCACCAAGTTAACCCAATGTGCCGTCAGTGAGATATAGTGTCCCTGCCCGGCAGCACTTGTCCACGTGTCCGTGGTTAGGTGGACCTTATCACTAACTGCGTTGGTCAGGGCACGGATGATGTTCTGTGAAACGTGCTGGTGTAGGGCTGGGACGGCACATCGGAAAAAATTGTGGCGGCTGGGGACCGAATACCGAGGGGCAGCCACCGCCATGAGATTGCGAAAGGCCTCGCTCTCTACCAGCCTACAGGGCAGCATCTCTAAGCTAAGCAATTTGGAGATGTGGACGTTGAGGGCTTGGGCATGTGGGTGGGTGGAACTGTATTTCCTCTTGCGCTCCAGCGTCTGCTGTAAGGACAGCTGAACGCTGCGCTGGGACACATTGGTGGACACTGTGGAGGATAGTGGAGGCGAAAGTGTGGTTTTCCGGCGGGAGGCGCTCGTGCCGGGGTCCTGGGCAAGGGGTTGACTAGCAGAGGCAGCGAGTGACGCAGGGGGTTGACTAGCAGAGGCAGCGAGTGACACAGGGGAAGGAGCAGTGGTGTGACCCGCAGGAGGTGGTGCATGGCCTTGGTTCCATTAAGTGGGGTGTTTAGCACTCATATGCCTGCGCATGCTGTTGGTGGTTAGGCTGTAGTGGTGGCACCCCTGCTGATCTTGGTGTGGCACAGGTTGCACACCACAGTCCATCGGTCATCCTCACTTTCTTTAAAGAACCTCCAGACTTGCGAACATCTAGGCCTCGCCACGGGAGCATCACTACGTGAAACAGTTGCTGCTGATGCACCAGCTCTGGCCCTGCTTCTCCCTCTGGCCACACCACTGCCTCTTACAACCTGTTCTGGTGCAGCACTCGCCTCCGCCTCAGAAGCACTGTCTTCACTCGGCATATCAACCCAGCTTGGGTCAGTCACCTCGTCATCCTCCGATTCCTCAGTCTGCTCCCCCCCTCGGACTTCCTGCCCTGGCAACAACTTCACCACTGTCTGACAACCGTGTCTCCTCATCGTCCGACACCTCTTTACAAACCTCTTCCACTAAGTTAAAATTGTCATCATCATCACCCACAGACTGCGACAGTTGGAAAACTTGGGCATCGGGAACGAGGTCAGCAGCAACCTGAGAAGTGGTTTGTGACTCTGGGAAGGGTCCAGAAAACAGTTCCTCAGAGTATGCCAGATCGCATTCCAAATTTTCCTGGGAGGGGGTAGACTGGGGGGGAAGGAGGTTGAGGTGGAGGAGCCAGAGGAGTGCTCCCTTGGGTAACGTGGGTGGACTGCGTGGAAGACTGACTGGTGGACAAATTATTTGAAGCATTGTCCGCAATCCACGACATCAGCTGTTCGAACTGTTGTGGTTTCAACAGTCCTCTACCACGTGTCCCTGTAAGTTGAGACATGAAGCTAGGGAGTGTAGCTCTGCGGCGTTCCCCTGCTCCCTCATCAGCAGGTACTGTCTCACCCTGCCCAGGACCATGGCCTCTGCCCCCTGCAGTAATTGAATGCCCACGCCCTCGTCCTCGACCCTTAGCCCTGGGGTTCAACATTTTCTGTATATAAGTGTATTATATAAAAAATAAAAAATAAATGGGCCTGGTGTACTGAAACCCAAAAAATTGTTCAGTCTGGTTTAATTAAGTGACGTAAAGAAAGTGTCACCTGGACAGAAAATATAGATTGGAGTGAGTGGACAGCTGGCAGCAAAAGACCTGGTTGGATTACGTGACGTACAGAAAGTGTCACCTGGACAGAAAATACGAATTGGAGTGAGTAGACAGCTGAACTGTGACACACAGAATGGTTCCACACTGCTGTGTGAAATGGATTTGTATCACTGAGCTAAAACAACAAAAAAACTAATTTTTTTATATATTTTTTTATATATTTTTTTGTAGTTTTGTTTTTTTTTTTGAAACGTGACGTGCAGAAACTATCGAAGAACTAACTGACACCCTACTGACGGTGGCTATTTAGACTGCGACCCAGACAAATGTCGCACAGAGATTTTTGAGATCAAGCTATATACGTGACAGGCAACAAAAGACTTGGTTGTATTAAGTGACGTACAGAAAGTGTCACCTGGACAGAAAATACGGATTGGCGTGAGTGGACAGATGAACTGTGACACACAGAATGGTTCCATGCAGCTGTGTGAAATGGATTTGTATCACTGAGCTAAAACAACTAAAAAACTATTTTTTTAATATATTTTTTTGTAGTTTTGTTTTTTTTGGAACGTGACGTGCAGAAACTATCGTAGAGCTAACTGACACCCTACTGACGGTGGCTATTTAGACTGCGACCCAGACAAATGTCGCACAGAGATTTTTGGGATCAAGCTATATACGTGACAGGCAGCAAAAGACTTGGTTGTATTAAGTGACGTACAGAACGTGTCACCTGGACAGAAATTACGGATTGGTGTGAGTGGACAGATGAACTGTGACACACAGAATGGTTCCACGCAGCTGTGTGAAATGGATTTGTATCACTGAGCTAAAACAACAAAAAAACTATTTTTTAATATATTTTTTTATATATTTTTTTTGTAGTTTTGTTTTTTTTGGAACGTGACGTGCAGAAACTATCGTAGACCTAACTCACACCCTGTTAATGGTGGCTATTTTGACTGTGACCCAGACAAATGTCGCACAGAGATTTTTGGGATCAAGCTATATACGTGACAGGCAGCAAAAGACTTGGTTGTATTAAATGACGTAAAGAAAGTGTCACCTGGACAGAAAATACGGATTGGCGTGACTGGACAGCTGAACTGTGACACACAGAATGGTTCCACGCAGCTGTGTGAAATGGATTTGTATCACTAAGCTAAAACAACTAAAAAACTATTTTTTATATATATTTTTTTTTATATATATTTTTTGTAGTTTTGTTTTTTTTGGAACAGAAATATATAGATAGCAGAAGCTATCGTAGACCTAACTCACACCCTGTTAATGGTGGCTATTTTGACTGCGACCCAGACAAATGTCGCACAGAGATTTTTGTGATTAAGCTATATACGTGACAAGCAGCAAAAGACTTGGTTGTATTAAGTGACGTACAGAAAGTTTCACCTGGACAGAAAATACGGATTGGCGTGAGTGGACAGCTGAACTGTGACACACAGAATGGTTCACACTGCAGTGTGCAATGGATTTGTATCACTGAGATATAACATTAAAAAAAGGGGGTTATATATGGTGATAGCTGCACTACTAGTGCCAGCCAGTCAGCCAAGCCAGGAGACAAAAAAAAATGTCTTGTAGCCCTTAGAAGGGCTGTTGGGTTCTTTTGAGATTACTCCTGCCTAATAGAGAACTAAATGCAGGCCCTAACACTCTCCCTGAAATGCAGCAGCTCTATCCCTAACGACATCCAGACGGCATCTGAGCCGAGCACCGCGGCCAGTCACTAGTATATTCCAGGGTCACCTGATCAGGCCAGCCAACCCCTGCTATCGACATGTAAGGGCCCCACGTGATGCTGGGTGTACCGCAGAGTCTCCTGGCTTGTGATTGGCTGAGTTTATAGGCGCCAAAAAAGCACGATGCGGAAGTTGCCATTTCCTCGAGCATGGCGAGATACTCGTCCGAGCAGCGAGCACTTACGAGTACCCTAATACTCGAACGAGCACCAAGCTCGGACGAGTATGCTCGCTCATCTCTACATATGACCCATAATGCTGTGTAGCAAGCCAATCAGCAGACATCCCCTGTGATGTCACAGCTTTATAAAAAGCCTAATCTCACCCGATATCTGCCATTTTACTGTGAAATGAGCATAGAGAGAGACATGGCAAGTGCTAGGGACAGTGTTTTAGCAATCTTAATTGAAGAATATTGGATAGGGACGGTGTAGGGAGATTGTAGGGAAATATATAGGTGTGTAATACCTAGTTAATCTGCTGTGTCATTATAATTAATTTTTTCAGTTATACAGAGACGTAAGGTGCATCAGACTCATTGTCAACAGGTGGTGTAATACATAGGCATGTTTTTCTAGTCTATCTGCTACACCATTCATACTTATCTGTTACATTACTGATTCGGTTTCTGTACACTATGGCCAACAGACAGTTGCCAAACCCTGAAAAAGAACAAAAATGCTGCTGTAGCTGGTACAAGTAGCAGCAGAAGAAGGGGTGGTGGTAGCAGCAGCTGCAGCAACACGCCAGAGCTGCAACCTTCATCCAGTGGTCATGTTTTGACCAACAATTCAGCTGTACTAGAATGGTTGACTTGCATACCTAGGAATCGGTGGGTTCCTCTGACACCACACTTAGTTGGCATGGCCCAGGGACAACCTCCCTGCCCTCACCTGTCCTGCAACTTTTTATTTTGATTCTCCTTTTGCTCGGAAAGTTATGCATGTTGCATGATCTGTTCTGCTTTTCAGTGAGGAAGAGCTTAGTTAGGACAGTCAGCAGCTACAAGCCAGCAGAGACTTGGAGGAGAGGTCCACTGGGTCCTCCCTTAGGCGTGCAACTAACGATGACAGTTGGTTGGAAGCACATGTTGAGAGCAGTCAATGACATGGCCATGAGACTGGTGAAGGTGACATAATTGACAGACATTAGTGGATGATAATGTAGTCGACCGCACGTGGGAGTGGAGTGAAGAGGGGGCATCATCATCAGGGGGTGAGGGTGGCAGCAGGACCGGGAGACAGTAGAAGGGTGGAAGCATGCCGAAGAGCCAGCAGGGTGAAATCCATGGGAGATCTGGAGCCAAATGTGCCCGGGGTAGACCGTCTGCTACTCAGGATTCTACCTGGCAGGAAAATACTAGTGGTGCATGGGTTCATAAAGGCAGCAGCAAGCAGTCAGCACGCAGTGTTGGGTGTAAAATGCCGTGCTCTGCAGTGTGGGAATTTTATATCAAGTTGCTGGAGCCCTGCATCAACAAAGAGCATCACCATAAAGTGGCCTGAGAACACTGTGGCACTAATATAGTGGTACAGCCTGATGCAGAAACCTCTGCACCTCCTAGCAGCCCACACACCTGCTCCAGCAGTCAGGGCTCCTCAACCTCAGTAGAAGGAAGCTCTCATTCCTTCCATCATCTATTGCTCCTGATGCTCCTCACTCATACTCCTCGTCACATGTTCCGTCAGCAATCGATCACCAAGGTGATTGCAAAGAGACAACAGTATGTGTGCACTCCAATGGTGCAGAAGCTGAATGTGCACCTGGTCAAGGTGCTGGTACTACAGTCCATCCCTTTCCATATAGTGGACTCTGAACATTTCAGAGAACTGATGGCTTGGGCCCATCCACGGTGGCCATTACTTCTCTAAAATACTTGTACCAGCCCTGCACACTGTAGGCACAGGTTTGAGTGGTCCTCACCAGGATGTGAGGGATTGGATGACATCATTCTTCCCTTAGTCCTGGCAACTGACAAATAAAGTGGCCTCCTCAAAGGGCCTGAGCAAACGGCAGGTATCATGCATGAGCTGCCACTGTCTAAAATCAAAGTTACACCGGGGAGTAGTCCTGTAGGTCTGCATCATCAAGAAATTGGCCAGGGGTTGCCTCTGCTCATACAGTTGGTCCTATATGTGGAGGTGGAGTTCCAATGTGGTTGAAAGCATGCACAGTTTCCTTGACATTTTCAAGAAGTTTTGTAGTTGGGTGGAAGACATGCGCCATGCTGTTGCCACCCTCACCTGTCTGCTTTGGGGCCACTAGTGTCCTTGTTTGGCCGTGTTGACATCACTGTTTATTTTTCAGTTATTTTGATCCATCAGAAGAACAGAAAAATAGCAAAAACATCTCCTGCTGTTTCAGTATCCAGAAGGCCTTTATAACACGGTCAGTGTTTTGCTTCAGGATTTGATCATGATTTGGAAACCAAAAGCAGGAGTGAGTCCAAAACACAGAAGACATGCAAATATTTCCATCTCATGTTATCTCTGTTTTGGACCCACTTCTGTTTTGCTTTACCAATATTGATCAAATACTGATGCAAAATAACTGCCTTACCAATACTGATCAAATGCTGATCAAATACTGACGGTGTGAAGGTGGATTCTCAAACCACAGGATCTGCATTTTTGGGCTGTTCTTCTGATAGATCAGAACACAAAAATAAACAATGATGTGAACACAGCCTTATTGCTGACACCCTCCCAAATCTCATGGGGCCACTCCTTGAATTTTGGGCCACTGCACGATTAATCCCAGGCTGATAAATCAGACCTGAGGTTAACAGTGACCTATAAGGCGAAGTTCTCACTTCTGTTATTTGGTCATTTATTTCCATCACTTAGGGTAGGGCTATGTTCTGTGGGTTTGATCCACACCTGCTTTGGGCTGACAATTATTGACCAAATAAGTGAAGTGTGAACTAAGCCTACACAGTGTCACACAGTTGTTCTACATCTAACTGAAGGGATTCAAATGTATATGTTTGCAGTGCCATAACATGGATAAAAAGCAATTTTTTATCCATTACTTTATTGGCACTGCCTCCATGACCTCATTTAGTTCCACTAAAGCGCCATTGGGACACCTGAAAGAGCATGCAGCATTTTTTTTTCTTATTCAAAGGCTTTATTGAGTTTTTCATTTTTTAACAAACATTCACATTGACATACAGAATCAAGAGATACATCTGATGAGCATAAACAGTATGGGGGGAGGAAAGGAAGGACATCACCATATGTGATTAAAGGACTCTGTGCTGATGTTTAAATATTCTCAGCTAGACAACTGAGGACATAGATCTGACAGCGCTACGACAGGCAAGTCCTTGCAGTATGAACAAGCAATTAGAAGAAATATGCACAGCATCTTAATACAAGATTCCAGTGGAACAGTGGTCGGTTGGTTGCCAACTAGCATATAAACTGTAACATATAAAATGTAAACAATAATAATAATAAATTATTGCAACTTAGAATGAGTACTCCATATTTCCGTTAAAATCATATATTTTATTAAGCATTATTAAAATTTAACAAAATAATCACCATAACATGATATAGTAGGGAGACCAAATTACAAAGCACCATGCTCCATAAATCATTTCTAATGTATAAACCATATAACCAGAAGGTAACAGGCAATCTGTGTACAAAGGTATAAAACCCTACTGAAAAAGAGTGATATATAAACAAATATTGCTGGCAGCGGAAAGCAATTGAATATTCCCCATACAATGGTAAAAAATATATATGGCAAAAAAATTAGCCACTGTGATCGGGGCAATTGCTCCACATGTAAAAATGCAGTAAATATAGCAACCACTTATTTGTTATGAACAATCTAATACAACAGGGCAGAAAAAAAGCCCCTATAGCTGTGGGATTATACCTAAAAACATATAGATGTGATGTTACCTAATGACACAATGTATAAAGGGGATGGGTGATATATCATAGTCAAAATTGCTAGCAGCAAACAGCAAAACTGTATCGAATATAGAATAATAACAGTATAAATAACTAATGTGGCCAAGGCTATTACTCCATGTGCAACAAATGCATAAAGTGCAAACTAGCAATGTTAGAATCAAACACCTACCCAAGAGTGAGTGAAGTGACAGGAATGGCGCTTCCCCTCAACGCACGTTTTGCCTTAGCTTCTTCAGAAGGAGAGGAGCTCCTATATTTACTGCATTTTTACATGTGGAGCAATTGCCCCGATCACAGTGGCTAATTTTATTGCCATATACTGTATATTTTTTACCATTGTATGGGGAATATTCAATTGCTTTCCTCTGCCAGCAATATTTGTTATTTATATATCACTCTTTTTCAGTAGGGTTTTATACCTTTGTACACAAATTGCCTGTTACCTTCTGGTTATATGTTTTATACATTAGAAGTGATTTATGGAGCATGGTGCTTTGTAATTTGGTCTCCCTACTATATCATGTTATGGTGATTATTTTGTTAAATTTTAATAATGTTTAATAAAATATATGATTTTAACGGAAATATGGAGTACTCATTCTAAGTTATGATAATTGATTAATATTGAGTTTTTTTCCGGTCAGAACTGTGTTATTTATATTGTGGATATTATCTATTTGTTTGATAATAAATAAAATAAAAAAGGGGGGAGGGAAGAGAAGAAGGTAGGAGAAAGGGAGAGTTCTGGTATCTTTAGGAGGTACGAAAGGAGTCCTAGGAACTCCAGATCTTCAGATAGTGGGTTAGAGCCTGAGGTGTGTGAGCAACTAGTTCCTCCATTCTTTGGTACAGCATCACTTCCTCAAACCATTCTTCCAGTGTAGGAGGAGACGTCCAATGGCGTGGGATTACTGCTTTTGCAGCTTGAATAAGATACTTAAGTGATTTTTTTATAGGTTGGAATAGCGAGATCAAACACATATAGAAGAAAAGATTCTGGGGAGTTCAGGAGCGGGATGCCAGTCACTTCACAAATAGCTTTGTGTATGGAGTCCCAATAGCTGCGCAAGACAGGACACTGCCAGCAAATACTGCCACATCTCCAACAACGGTCCGAGACCGAGGGGAATTTATGCAAAAGTGAAGGCACCCTGTACCAGCGGGAAACAATCTTGAAGCAAGTTTTTCTGCACTTTAGTGGGCATCATAACTTTATGTGAGAGCAAATAACATCTTCGCCACTGGGATGGGGTCAATTGAATGCCCAAATCAAGCTCCCATGCCCGACAGAAGGAAGGGGGCGGGGTGGTTCTCTGTTGGATGAGTAATTTGTACATGGATGAGATATCAAGGAACACTGCTGAGGGTGCCAGGCAGAATTGTTTAAAGACTGACAAGTTTCTAGTGAGATTGTGGGAGGAGCTTATGGAGGAAAAAAATGTTGGAGTTGGAGGTACTCATAATTGTGATTCTGGGAGGGAGCTGCACTACCCAGGAGATAGGGCAGGGGTTTCAGTGAATTCCCAGATAGGACCTGACAAAAACAAAGGGGGAGAGTCTTGGGGTGATTGAGAAAGGGAGAGTATGAACTCCCCGAGGGAATAAGGGATGGTCTGTTACCGGGGTGAGAGGTCCGGAGGGATCAATGAGAGAGGAGTTCGGGCTTATAGATCCTAACCCTGCAAAGGTGTGCTTCGCAGTAAAAGAAAGGGAAGGTAGATGGAACATATCTAGCAGATGGGCATAGGCTGAGGTATAATCTACAGTCCGTCAAACCCACCCCACCCGCATCTTTGGAGCGAGTTAAAATTTCCCAGCGTATTGAAGGTTTGCCGGGAGACCTAACAAAGTTCATAAAGCCCCTATGGATTTGGGTCCAGAATGTAGTGGGAATATGGATAGCGATGGTCTGCAAAAGGTAGAGCAATTTCGGTAGGAGATTCATTTTTAAGATACTTATTCTACCAAACCATGACAAATCCTTACAATGCTAAGAGTCTAGGGCCTTTTAGAACTGGTGGAGTAGTGGGACAAAATTATCTTTAAATAAATTTGATAACTCTGAGTGGATTTTGATCCCTAGGTAGAAGATACCATGCGTGGGCCAGGAGAAGGGGAAAGAGGATTTTAAGGAGGAAACCGAAGTCGGTGGCAATGAAACATTCAGGGCATTAGATTTAGACATGTTAATCTTAAAATTGGTCCACGTTCCAAAGCGAGATATCTCTCGCTGAAGAGATGGAAGGGAGATACAAGGATAATTAATGTAGAGCAGAAGGTCATCCGTGAAGGCGGTGCACTTATATTTATTGTCGCCGATGCGGATACCAGAGATCTCTGGGTTACCGTGGATCGCGGACATGAGATGTTCCATTTCTAAAACATAAAGTAAGGGTGACAGTGGGCAACCCTGTCTGGTATCGTTGTGTATAGAGGAGATGGGAGAAAGTGTGCCATTTATTTTAACTCAGGCAGATTTTGATAAAGGACGAGTATTTTAGTTGTGAACCATGGACCCAAAACTATATGTGACAAGGTAGAGCAAAGTGAAGACCACGGTATACGATCAAAGGCCTTCTCTGCATCTAACCATGAGGGGTATATGATGAATCTTGGCATGGTGAATAATATCAAGTGTCTTCAATGTGTTGTTGCGTGCTTCCCTCCCGGACACAAACCCCACCTGTTCAGGATGAACAAGAGAAGGCAGAAAGGCATTTAATCGATTCGCGATGAGTTTAGCGAATATTTTAAGATCAACATTCAATAGAGAGATCGGGCAATAACTCGCACAAACCTGATGGTCTTTACCAGGCTTGGGAATAACTGCTATGTATATGCACCTTTGTAGACTGCACCGGGAAGGGGAGCCAAGACGACAGTGTGTTAAAGACTTGAAGGAGAAGAGGGGAGAGGGAAGTGGAAAATACTTTAGAAAACTTTGCCGTGAATCCATCTGGTCCTGCGCTCTTACCCCCTGGGAGAGACTTAAGAACTTCCTGAAGTTTTCCCGCAGAGAAGGGAGTCTCGAGGCTGGCAGATTCCTCTGGCGACAGACAGGCAGAGGAATAAAGGGGCAAGTCTCCCGGACCAGACGAGGGTGGAAAATCATAAATATTCAAGTAGAAAGTGTGGAAAGAAGATGCAATAGCTGGGGTGGTGTAAGCCATGGAACCGTCCGTTTTAATAACTGGAATGTGGGAGGAGGCCAGTTGCCCCCGTAGAACCCTAGCCAACAAGCACCCATTCTTGTTTCCATATTTGTAGAAATTGCTACAACATATTTGGACCATTCGTTTGTATGAGGATTCCAGCAAACTCTTGGCTTCCAAGCGGGCATTTTGGAGATCATGTAAAACAGGCTGAGAAAGTGCACGCTTGTGGGCCAACTCCAGGGAGGCAACCTTTTGAAGGGCAATGGTGAGGGAATGAGCCTTCTCCCGTTTGAGGCGGGTTCAGTGTTTAATGAAAGTGCCGCGGAGGACACACTTAAGAGCCTCCCATTGTATCGGCAAAGAAGTCATCCCGCGAATGATCAGCAAGAAAATGTGTGATAGTTTGAGAGATATCAGTAGCACACAGAGTCAAGAAGGAAAGGCTCATTCAGCCTCCAAGTTCATAAGAAAGGGAAGTTTTAGGAAGCAATACACCGGGGCATGGTCAGACCACAAAATGTTGCCAATGCGTGGAGACTCTAACCAGGACAGGGCATGATGCTGAAGTAAGATATAGTCAATACGACTGTAAGAAGAGTGGGGTGAAGAAAAGAAAGTATAGTCTTTGTCTGTAGGTTGTTGTATGCGCCATAAGTCTCCCAACTTGAATGGGGTTCCCGATCAACATCCGACGGTCCGCATCGCAAAAAAGTAGTGCATGCACCACTTTTTTGTGGTGCGGAGGCACGGCCAGAAACACCATGGAAGCACACTGTAGTGCTTCCGTGGTGTTCTGATCCGTGCCTCTGTTCCGCATCTCCGTGATTGCAGACCCATTGAAGTAAATGGGTCAGCGATCTGTGATGCGGGCTGCACACGGCCGGTGCCCGTGTATTGCGGACCCGGCGTATGCAGGCCGCAATACGTCCATGGGCCGGCACCGGCCGTGTGCATGAGCCCTAACTGTTTCACCACCAGAAAGGGCTAGTTATTCATGTTGCTGCACTATACAGTGATGTACATCATGATACATTCTCAGTTTAACTGCAGGCTGGGATAGACCTGACATGCTTTGTGACAAATTAATTCGTAACTAAGCACATTTTTGGGAAAAATTTAGCAGAGCGACCAAATTAAATTTTTTAAAAACTTTGTTCATCTCTACAAGTAATTGTAAATTATCGGCTTGTTTAATTACTGTTGTTTAATTGGAGCCTTACACTTCTTCAAAAACACATAAACTCTAATGTTCTGTTCTTGAGCCTTGCACATTTTAAATCAATGATCACTTATCCCCACTAAAATGATGATGTATTTAGATTTCTCTAAAACGAGAGGGATACAGTGATGTGTTTGGAACGGACGGGAAGGTGAAGCAGAAGGTTACTGTGTGAGGACGAGAGCTCCCCTTAGGGCAAAAAGACTGAGTGAATAGTGATTTTTCCTGAGGGAAAAAAGACAGTGTGGCATGAGGTGGGAAAGTGGCATAAACTGACTAAGCATTACTTACTTTCACTTCTTGTATATAGTTTAAGCCTCTTTGCTGGGTAGTTTTCTGACGCCTTAAGGAGGAACAGAGATGTTAGAATGCAAAAGACATGTAAATCAATGCAGCTCAGAAAAACTCCAGAGCAAACGGTGTGAGACAAATTGGGGCAAAGCCAAATGTATAAGCAGTGGGTATGAGGAAGAATATATCAATATAGGCTCATATGCTTTCACCCTCTCAATGCTAGAGCTTATGCAGACTCACATCCTTCTTCTCCTATGAACCTCTTCTATTCCCACTAGACTTTTATATAAAGAACCCCAAAGTCCATGAGGAAATCATGGTGAAATTTTGTGCAATATGGCATTCCCCAGATTCCAATTAAAACCATGGCCCCAAGAAGTGTCAGAGGGAAGGTGTCAACAGCAATGATCTCAGTTTTGTTGGATCTTTTACAGACAGCTTGTGGTTTGTGAGAAAGGGAGATGGCAAGCCCCAGGGTCTGTATAGTGAAGTATGCAATGTCTCAGCATCATCTAGCATGAAATGAATTTCATTGAACACAAAGCATAATATTATAAAATACCCAGTATATGTTTTCATAGACAACATTAGAGATGAGCGAGCACTAAAATGCTCGGGTGCTCGTTATTCGAGACGAACTTTTCCCGATGCTCGGGTGCTCGTTTCGAGTAACGAACCCCATTGAAGTCAATAGGAGACTCGAGCATTTTTGCAGGGGACCAAGGCTCTGCCTAGGGAAGGCTGGGTGAAAACCTGGAAACCTCAGAAAATGATGGAAACACCACGGAAATGGACAGGAAACAGCAGGGGCAGCATGCATGGATGCCTCTGAGGCTGCCTAATTCCACCATTACCCCAAATTCTCCTGCAACAGCCTGGTGGTTACCCTCATGGCAATTGTGCTCACCCAGAGCAAGAAAGGCGAGGCCCATCACATGTTAGGGAAGCACCCAACTAGGTGCAACGAAGGTCCATCACCCATGCCCATGCTGGCACTGCTCTTCTATCCCCAGCCACACGATGCAGGCATAAGCCTGACACAGCATGGCGGGGGGCACCAACAAGTGACCAAGAAAGATGAGGTAGCAGGTGAACCACCCAAAAATTTAGCCTGACGCAGCATGGCAGTGACAACAGAGTGACCGAGTGACACTGCAGGAGCAGGCGAACCACATAAACATTATTCGTGGCCCTGTATGGCGGCGGTGACAACAGAGTGACTGAGTTAGTATGCGGTAGCTGTTGAAGCACACAAAAATTTAGCCTGACACAGCATGGCGGTTACACCACCAATGACTTTGTCTGACTGAGAATGCAGTGAAATGGCTTTTGTTGAGCCTCCAAAAATTTTTTTCTTTTCGGAGTACATAAAGTCGACCCTCAGAAAAAATTTTTTTTTTTAAATGTCGGTACTTGCGCCTCCTGAAAAATTGTTTTGGACTGTCTGTTTGACGCTCCTGAAACATTGTTTTACACTGTCTGTAGTTGACACTGCGGAAAAATTGTTTGGAGAGAGGGCCTGTAGGTGGCCCTCCGGAAAAATTGTTTAGATAGAGGGCCTGTAGGTGGACCTCCGGAAAAATTGTTTGGAGAGAGGGCCTGTAGGGGGCCCTCCAGAACAATTGATTAGAGAGAGGGCCTGTAGGTGGACCTCCGGAAAAATTTTTAGAAAGAGGGCCTGTAGGGGGGCCTCCGGAAAAATTGTTTAGAGAGAGGGCCTGTAGGTGGACCTCCGGAAAAATTGTTTGGAGAGAGGGCCTGTAGGTGGACCTCCGGAAAAATTGTTTGGAGAGAGGGCCTGTAGGTAGCCCTCCGGAAAAATTGTGGTAAAAGAGTGCCAGTTGGCCCTCTAAAAAATGGCGTTTTTGGGTCAGCGTTAGGCAAAGACGAGGAGGAGGAGGAGGAGTAGAGAAGAGGAATCGGATACATAAGTAATGTTAATCTTTAGCTGCTTTCCCCCGGAGAAGACTTGAATTCCGGTGAAATCCAGGCTTTGTTAATTTTAATAAGCGTCAGCCTGTCAGCGCTGTCAGTTGACAGGCGTGTACGCTTATCGGTGATGATGCCACCAGCTGCACTGAATACCTGCTCTGACAACACGCTAGCGGCAGGGCAGGCCAGCACCTCCAAGGCGTACAGCGCCAGTTCAGGCCACGTGTCCAGCTTTGAAACCCAGTAGTTGTATGGAGCAGAGTGATCGCTACGGACGTTGGTATGGTCAGTTAGGTACTCCCTCACCATCTTTCTGTAAAGCTCACCCCTACTCTGCCTACACTGGGGACAGGTGACAGTGTCTAGCTGGGGTGACATAAAACTGGCAAAGGCCTTGGAGAGCGTTCCCCTGCCAGTGCTGGACAAGCTGCCTGCTTGCCTCCTCTCCCCCGCTACTTGGCCCACAGAACCACGCCCTCTGCCGCTAGCGGCGTCAGATGGGAAGGATTGTTTCAGCTTGTGCACCAGGGCCTGTTGATATTGATTCACTCTCATACTCCTTTCCTCTACAGGGATGAGAGTGGAAAGGTTCTGCTTGTACCGTGGGTCCAGGAGAGTGAACACCCAGTAATCGGTGTTTGAAAAAATGCTTCTAATGCGAGGGTCACGGGATAGGCAGCCTAACATGAAGTCTGCCATGTGCGCCATGAGTCCCAACACGCAAGAATTCCCTCTCCTCACTGGCCTGACTCTCCATTTCCTCCTCCTCCTCTTCAGCCCATACACGCTCAAGAGTTAAGAAGGACTGAGCATTGGTACCCTCTTCTGTCTCGGCGACATTCTCCTCCTCTTCCTCCTCATCCTCATCCCCCTCCTCCGATACGGGCTGAGAAACAGACCGGAGGGTGCTCTGGCTATCAAGCGACGTATCTTCCTCCACCGTCTCTTGTGACAAGCGTAAAGCATGCTGAGCAGTGAGTTTTTCAACAGGCAAAGCAGCGGGATGGTGAGGCTGATAATGGCGGCATCGCCGCTGACCATCTTTGTTGACTCCTCAAAGTTGGTCAACACCTGGAGATATCAGATATCCACGTCCACTCCTCATTGTAGACTTGAGGAATCTGAGTGACCTGACTACCAGTTCTGGTGGAAGTTGACATCTAGCAGTCTACAATCGCTCTGCTGGTAAACTCTGGATAACATGTTTAATGTCGAATTCCATCTTGTAGGCACGTTGCACAACAGTCGGTGAGCGGGCAGTTGTAGGTGGCGCTGCGTTGCCCTGAGAGTGGCAGCATCTGTGGTCGACTTGCGGAAATGCGCACAGATGCGGCGCACCTTGGTGAGCAAATCAGGCCAGGCATGGCACATGTGTGAGTCTGCCGAGTTGCAGAGCCGCCACCAGGTTACGCCCGTTGTCACACACAACCATGCTTGGCTTGAGGTTCAGCAGTGCTAGCCACAGATCGGTCTGCGCCGTGATGCCCTGTAACAGCTCTTGGGCGGTGTGCCTTTTGTCACCTAAGCTCAGCAGTTTGAGCACCGCCTGCTGGCGCTTACCCACGGCACTGCTGCTGCGCCTAGAGCTACCGACTGAAGGCGCCGTGCCCAGGGATGGTAATTCGGAGGAGGAGGTGGAGGAGGAGGAGAGGTCAGAGGAGGAGGCATAGTACGTCTGAGAGACCGTGACCAAGGTAGGCCGCAAAATCCTCGATGTGGGCAGTACATGAGTGAAAGGCCTCGGTCTCTACCAGCCTATAGGGCAGCATCTCCAGGCTGTATTTCCTCTTGCGCTCCAGCGTCTGCTGTAAAGACAGCTGAATGCTGCGCAGGAACACATTGGTGGACGCTGTGGAGGATCTTGGAGGCGAAGGTGTGGTTTTCCGGCGGGAGGCGCTCGTGCCGGGGTCCTGGGCAGGGGATTGACTAGCAGAGGCAGCGAGTGACACAGGGGAAGGAGCAGTGGTGTGACCCGCAGGAGGTGGTGAACGGCCTTGGTTCCATTGAGTGGGGTGTTTAGCACTCATATGCCTGCGCATGCTGGTGGTGGTTAGGCTAGTAGTGGTGGCACCCCTGCTGATCCTGGTGTGGCACAGGTTGCACACCACAGTCCGTCGGTCATTCTCAATTTCTTTAAAGAACCTCCAGACTTGCGAACATCTAGGCCTCGCCACGGGAGCTTCACTACGTGAAACAGTTGCTGCTGATGCACCAGCTCTGGCCCTGCTTCTCCCTCTGGCCACACCACTGCCTCTTCCAAACTGTTCTGGTGCAGCACTCGCCTCCGCCTCAGAAGCACTGTCTTCACTCGGCTTATCAACCCAGCTTGGGTCAGTCACCTCGTCATCCTCCGATTCCTCAGTCTGCTCCCCCCTCGGACTTCCTGCCCTGACAACAACTTCACCACTGTCTGACAACCGTGTCTCCTCATCGTCCGACACCTCTTTACACACTTCTTCCACTAAGTCAACAATGTCATCATCATCACCCACAGACTGCGACAGTTGGAAAACTTGGGCATCGGGAACGAGGTCAGCAGCAACCTGAGAAGTGGTTTGTGACTCTGGGAAGGGTCCAGAAAACAGTTCCTCAGAGTATGCCAGATCGCATTCCAAATTTTCCTGGGAGGGGCAGACTGGGGGGAAGGAGGTTGAGGTGGAGGAGCCAGAGGAGTGCTCCCTTGGGTAACGTGGGTGGGCTGCGTGGAAGACTGACTGGTGGACAAATTACTTGAAGCATTGTCCGCAATCCACGAGATCTGCTGTTCGCATTGTTGTGGTTTCAACAGTCCTCTACCACGTGTCCCTGTAAGTTGAGACATGAAGCTAGGGAGTGTAGCTCTGCGGCGTTCCCCTGCTCACTCATCAGCAGGTACTGTCTCACCCTGCCCAGGACCACGGCCTCTGCCCCCTGCAGTAATTGAATGCCCATGCCCACGCCCTCGTCCTCGACCCTTAGCCCTGGGGTTCAACATTTTCTGTATATAAGTGTATTATATATACAAAAAAAAAATGGGCCTGCTGTACTGAAACCCACAAACTTGTTCAATCTGAACAAGTTAATATATAGGTGGATAAGTTAGAGCAAAATTACGTATGTTATTACGTACCGTGCAGTATGGAGCAATTACATTGAAACTATTAGATTAGGCAGACTTGGTCTGCTTAAATGCAACCCAGAAAAATGTTGCACTCAGATTTTTCTAATGTAGCTGTATCAGTGAGAGCAAAAGACCTTTTTTAATTATGTGACGTACAGAATGGGTCACCTGGACAGAAAATACGGATTGTGCTTTGTATATAGGTGGATAAGTTAGAGCAAAATTACGTATTTTATTACGTACCGTGCAGTATGGAGCAATTACACTGAAACTATTAGATTAGGCAGACTTGGTCTGCTTAAGTGCAACCCAGACAAATGTCGCACTCAGATTTTTCTAATGTAGCTGTATCAGTGAGAGCAAAAGACCTTTTTTAATTACTTGACGTACAGAATGGGTCACCTGGACAGAAAATACGGATTGTGCTTTGTATATAGGTGGATAAGTTAGAGCAAAATTACGTATTTTATTACGTACCGTGCAGAATGGAGCAATTACACTGAAACTATTAGATTAGGCAGACTTGGTCTGCTTAAGTGCAACCCAGAAAAATGTTGCACTCAGATTTTTCTAATGTAGCTGTATCAGTGAGAGCAAAAGACCTTTTTTAATTACGTAACATACAGAATGGGTCACCTGGACAGAAAATACAGATTGTGCTTTGTATATAGGTGGATAAGTTAGAGCAAAATTATGTATTTTATTACGTACTGTGCAGTATGGAGCAATTACACTGAAACTATTAGATTAGGCAGACTTGGTCTGCTTAAGTGCAACCCAGACAAATGTCGCACTCAGATTTTTCTAATGTAGCTGTATCAGTGAGAGCAAAAGACCATTTTTAATTATGTGACGTACAGTATGGGTCACCTGGACAGAAAATACGGATTGTGGTTTGTGGTGACTGGACAGCTGAACTGTGACACACAGAATGGTTCCACACAGCTGTATGAAATGGATTTGTATCACTGAGATAAAACAACAAAAAAACTATTTTTAATTTTTATTTTTTTTTTTGTTTTTTTTTAACGTGACGTGCAGAAAATATCAGAGAGCAAACTCAGCCCCTGCTGACTGTGGCTATTTTGACTGCAACCCAGAAAAATGTTGCACTCAGATTTTTCTAATATAGCTGTATCAGTGAGAGCAAAAGACCTTTTTTAATTACGTAACATACAGAATGGGTCACCTGGACAGAAAATACAGATTGTGCTTTGTATATAGGTGGATAAGTTAGAGCAAAATTATGTATTTTATTACATACCGTGCAGTATGGAGCAATTACACTAAAACTATTAGATTAGGCAGACTTGGTCTGCTTAAGTGCAACCCAGAAAAATGTTGCACTCAGATTTTTCTAATGTAGCTGTATCAGTGAGAGCAAAAGACCTTTTTTAACTACGTGACGTACAGAATGGGTCACCTGGACAGAAAATACAGATTGTGCTTTGTATATAGGACGATAAGTTAGAGCAAAATTACGTATTTTATTACGTACCGTGCAGTATGGAGCACTTACACTGAAACTATTAGATTAGGCAGACTTGGTCTGCTTAAGTGCAACCCAGACAAATGTCGCACTCAGATTTTTCTAATGTAGCTGCATCAGTGAAAGCAAAAAACCGTATTTGATTACGTGATGTACAGTATGGGTCACCTGGACAGAAAATACGGATTGTGGTTTGTGGTGACTGGACAGCTGAACTGTGACACACAGAATGGTTCCACACAGCTGTATGAAATAGATTTGTATCACTGAGATAAAACAATAAAAAAATTGTTATATATGGCGATAGCTGCACTACTAGTGCCAGCCAGCCCAGCTAGAAGGAGACAAAAAAAGTGTCTTGTAGCCCTTAGAAGGGCTGTTGGGTTCTTTTGAGATCACTCCTGCCCAACAGAGAACTAAATCCAGGCCCTAACACTCTCCCTGAAACGCAGCAGATCTGTCCCTAACGACATCCAGGCAGCGACTGAGCCGAGCACCGCGGGCAGTCACTAGTATATTCCAGGGTCACCTGATCAGGCCAGCCAACCCCTGCTATCGACATGTAAGGGCCCCACGTGATGCTGGGTGTACCGCAGAGTCTCCTGACTAGTGATTGGCTGAGTTATAGGCGCCAAAAGTTCAAAATGTAGCTGTATCAGTGAGAGCAAAAGACCTTTTTTAATTACTTGACATACAGAATGGGTCACCTGGACAGAAAATACGGATTGTGCTTTGTATATAGGTGGATAAGTTAGAGCAAAATTACGTATTTTATTACGTACCGTGCAGTATGGAGCACTTACACTGAAACTATTAGATTAGGCAGACTTGGTCTGCTTAAGTGCAACCCAGACAAATGTCGCACTCAGATTTTTCTAATGTAGCTGTATCAGTGAGAGCAAAAGACCATTTTTAATTATGTGACGTACAGTATGGGTCACCTGGACAGAAAATACGGATTGTGGTTTGTGGTGACTGGACAGCTGAACTGTGACACACAGAATGGTTCCACACAGCTGTATGAAATGGATTTGTATCACTGAGATAAAACAAAAAAAACTATTTTTTTTTTGTTTGTTTTTTTTTTTTTTTAACGTGACATGCAGAATATATCAGAGAGCAAACTCAGCCCCTGCTGACTGTGGCTATTTTGACTGCAACCAAGAAAAATGTCGCACTCAGATTTTTCTAATGTAGCTGTATCAGTGAGAGCAAAAGATCTTTTTTAATTACGTGACGTACAGTATGGGTCACCTGGACAGAAAAAACGGATTGTGGTTTGTGGTGACTGGACAGCTGAACTGTGACACACAGAATGGTTCCACACAGCTGTATGAAATGGATTTGTATCACTGAGATAAAACAATAAAAAAAATTGTTATATATGGCGATAGCTGCACTACTAGTGCCAGCCAGCCCAGCTAGAAGGAATTCAATACTAGTGCCAGCCCAGCTTGAAAAATTCAAAATGCGGGAGATGCCATTTCCTCGAGCATGGCGAGATGCTCGTCCGAGCATCGACACTTATGAGTACCCTAATGCTCGAACAAGCACCAAGCTCGGATGAGCATGCTTGCTCATCTCTAGACAGCATACATTATCTAAAACAGGTACAGTATGTTCACATGGACACTGTGTGTCACTGAGCATTCTTTTTCTGACAATATATACTGCCTTAGGCTACTTTCACACTTGCGCTAGGAGGGTCCGGCAGGCTGTTCCGGCAGGGGACCAGCCTGCCAGATTGATACTAATGCTAGCCCAAGTGTGCCACCGGAAGTCCACACCGGTCCCATTCACTATAATGGGGATAGGCCTGAGGTTCGGGCGCAGCACGGCAAACATGTCGAGGTGTGGCCGGAATAAAACTGCAGCAAGCTTCTTGGGCTAGCGCTAATACGGATGTCAGGGAACTTCCTGCCAGACTCTGCTGGCGCAAGTGAGAAAGAAGCCTTTCTCGCCAAAATCACCACCGTCGTAAGACTGATCCCACTATCAGGAACCTAACTAGATAACCCTGGGAATTTCCTGAGGGTGGAATAGTATCTGTTTTCAGTTCACCAGGTACGGTAGCTGCTGCCAGGTGTAGTGTACAGATAAACTAGTCACATTAGCAGGGTGTCAGAAACAAAGTTGTCAAACATCAAAGCGGAAACAGAACAGCATTTAATAGCAATGTCAGAAACAAGCGAGACAAAAGATACAGTCCAATGTCAAACACAGTGGCAAACAAGGCGAAGACAAAGAGAAGTTAGATAAAAAGATGGGTCAAAAACTCAAGAATACTCACTATAAGCACAGAGATCTAACAAACATACAGGAACCAGGTAGCTTGTCCATTGTTACGTGACTCATGCTGGCCACTGTCTGACTACTTTGAGTAGGCATGGGTGGCACTCTATTCACTGTGTGTGTCTGTCACAGTTTTGGCGATCTAGCAGAGGCACAGAGCGCTGGTGTCCTATGTGTCTATTGGGGATATTCTTTATTAAGGTTTAAACCCTCCTTTCCCTGTGTGTGCAGCTGCAAGGCTGTTTTAACATGTTAATCAGCTTATGCTATATAGGCCGTGCTGTTTGTCTCATTCAGCATGGAGCAATAGGTTGATCTATCTTACTTGAGTCTCTGTATGGTGTGCTGTTCTATTTGTTTACCTGTGTACCTACCTCTGCCCAATTCCAGACATTGACTCTCCACTGACAGATCTGACCTGTGCTGGACTACCATATTGACCCTTTGCTGCCTGCTCTGACCTGGGACTTGCTTCATGGGTTTGCACGAACTATGCGTGTCCTGACCTCCTCCTTTTACTAACTATGAGTTTTGCCCGATCCTCTTGTGCACAGCACCATTGTCTCTGACTCCCATGGGTCAGCTGTCAACCACACCAGAACTACTTCAGGGAGTAGCAGCCTGGTGGCTCCCCTATATGAAATCCATATTCCTGTATAGGGGTTAAAAGGGTGAATACTAGGGGGCTGTTAAGATAGCACTTTTAGGTTTTAGTCCAAAGTCAAGACTGGTTGGTTGACACAATGGTTCCACATCCACTGTGTTGTAACAGTTTGCTCAAGCCTTGGAACCCAATGGTCCTGAATGGGTTTGCCAGAAGTTCTCAAGGAACTAAATCAACAGGATGGTCACCAGGAGTAAATAGTATTGTACATGTACAACATCTCAGTGCACCTGGAAGCCTTGATCGTTACCATTGCAGTATTATAACCTCCAACTGAAGCATCCGTATTGACACATTTGCCAGTTGGTGCCACACACAGTTCAGAGTTACATCTGCTACTTCCTCCATGCTATGAAGGGGACTATAAGTTATGTTCAGGGTTTATGAATCATTGTACAATACACTGCAGCAGTTCCCCACCAACTGAGCTAAAGTAGTCTTCCAGGTCTCAATTTTGTCGGGTGAAGTTCTATCCTGGGCTAGTCCACTCTGGAAAAGATGCAACCCTTTGACCTGCCACTTGAATTAATTCTTTACCACCTTCCGCAGAGTCTCTGAGCAAGCACTTCTGCGACTTCATCAGGGCAACCTCACAGTCGGCCAGTATGCCATCCATTTCTTCACCCTGTCCTTTGATCTGGCCTAGAAAAATGGTGGCTATAGGTTTGTCTTGATGTATTAACCACTTCCAGACCAGGCCATTTACCGCCTTCCTGACAAGACTAATTTTGCAAAAAAAGTTTCCATTTATTAATTTTAAAAAATCCAAAATATACCAAATATTTGAAAAAATTCACTATTTTCTAAATTTGAATTTCTCTGCTTTTAAAACAGATAATGATACCTCATAAAAGAGTTATTAATTAACATTCACTATATGTCTACTTTATGTTGATATACAAAGATATATGGATATATAGTTGCACAACATGTAATAAGCAATAGGAGTAAAAGTAAATCTGGATATATGTGGAGCTATGCCGACTAAAGATAAAAAAGGAAGTCCTTAGTTACACATATTTGCAAATGCGTGATTATGCCCACTCACCAAACTTCACGGTAACTTCCTGTGGAGTGGGTCCCTACACTCATCTATGCCTCTGTTCAGACTAAATCCAAGTCTCCATTATTCAGGGCGTGTGGAACCAGCTAAATAGGAATCCTATCAGGAAGTCCTGGGTGAATGGGCGTCGCTAGGTCCAAAAGGGTTTGCGGGGCCCATTATATATAACAATAAAAAATTCGGACCAGCGATAAATATATATATATTTTCATAAGTGCATATCCATAAAGCAAAATTATAGAAATACAAAGATATATGGATATATAGTTGCACAACATGTAATAAGCAATAGGAGTAAAAGTAAATCTGGATATATGTGGCGCTATGCCGACTAAAGATAAAAAAGGAAGTCCTTAGTTACACATATTTGCAAATGCGTGATTATGCCCACTCACCAAACTTCACGGTAACTTCCTGTGGAGTGGGTCCCTACACTCATCTATGCCTCTGTTCAGACTAAATCCAAGTCTCCATTATTCAGGGCGTGTGAAACCAGCTAAATAGGAATCCTATCAGGAAGTCCTGGGTGAATGGGCGTCGCTAGGTCCAAAAGGGTTTGCGGGGCCCATTATATATAACAATAAAAAATTCGGACCAGCGATAAATATATATATATTTTCATAAGTGCATATCCATAAAGCAAAATTATAGAAATACAAAGATATATGGATATATAGTTGCACAACATGTAATAAGCAATAGGAGTAAAAGTAAATCTGGATATATAATTTTTTATTGTTATACTTTATGTTGATGTCATTTTGGTATAGTTATTTTATTTTTTAAGATGTTAGAAGAGTTAGAATTTTAGAAGCAAATAATTTTTTATAGACCAATTCAGTTCTGAAGTCACTTTGAAGAACTGACATAATAGAAACCATCTACAAATTACCCTATTTTAGAAGCTACACCCCTCAAACTATTCAAAACTGATATTAGAAATGTTGTTTATGTATTCCACAAGAATTAAAGCAAAATTAAGCTGAACTTTCGAAATGTCACTTTTTTGCTGATTTTCCACTTTAATCTATTATTTTCCTGTAACACATCAAGGGTTAACAACAAATCAAACCTCAATATTTAGTACCCCGATTCTGAAGTTTACATAAACACCCCACATATAATTGTAAACTGCTGTATGGCTACATGGCAGCGCTCGGAAGGCAAGGAGCACCATATTGTGAGCAGATTTTTCTGGAATGGTTTTTGGGCACTGAAGAGACCCAGAGGTAACCCTACAGTGGAAATCCCCAAAAGTTGACCTTATTTTGGTACCTACACCACCCAGGGAATTTTTAAGAAGTGTACTGAGCACTTTGACCCAACAGGCATTTCATAGAATTTATAACACTTGGCTGTGAAAATGAATAATCACATTTTGGTGCTTTAGGCCCAAACTTTCTTTTTAGCAATGCAATAGCCGCCGTCTAAAGACTACGTTTTTCCTCTCAGTTATATATACTACAGTGCAGTGCAAAATTGTGTCATGTGCTGCACACTAGCCGGAGTGTACAAAATATATGTTTTTTTCTCTCAGTTATATATTCTGCAGTGCAGTTAAAAATTTTGTCGTGTGCTGCACACTAGCCGGAGTGTAGAAAAAATATGTTTTTTCTCTCAGTTATATATCCTACAGTGCAGCGAAAAAATTGAGTGGTTTGCGGCGCAATAGCCGCCGTCTAAAGACTACGTTTTTCCTCTCAGTCATATATACTACAGTGCAGTGCAAAATTGTATTGTGTGCTGCACACTAGCCGGAGTGTGGAAAATATATGTTTTTTCTCTCAGTTATATATCCTACAGTGCAGTGAAAAATTGAGTGGTTTGCGGTGCAATAGCCACCGTCTAAAGACTACGTTTTTCCTCTCAGTCATATATACTACAGTGCAGTGCAAAATTGTGTCGTGTGCTGCACACTAGCTGGAGTGTAGAAAATATACGTTTTTTCTCTCAGTTATACATCCTACAGTGCAGTTAAAAATTTTGTTGTGTGCTGCACACTAGCCGTAGTGTAGAAAATATATGTTTTTTCTCTCAGTTATATATCCTACAGTGCAGTGAAAAATTGAGTGGTTTGCGGTGCAATAGCCGCCGTCTAAAGACTACGTTTTTCCTCTCAGTCATATATACTACAGTGCAGTGAAAAATTCTGTCATGTGCTGAGCACTAGCCGAAGTGTAGAAAATATATGTTTTTTCTCTCAGTTATATATCCTACAGTGCAGTGAAAAATTGAGTGGTTTGCGGTGCAATAGCCGCCGTCTAAAGACTACGTTTTTCCTCTCAGTCATATATACTACAGTGCAGTGCAAAATTCTGTTGTGTACTGCACACTAGCCGGAGTGTAGAAAATATACGTTTTTTGTCTCAGTTATATATCCTATAGTGCAGTGAAAAATTCTGTCGTGTGCTGCACACTAGCCGGAGTGTAGAAAATATATGTTTTTTTCTCTCAGTTATATATCCTACAGTGCAGTGAAAAATTGAGTGGTTTGCGGTGCAACAGCCGCCGTCTAAAGACTACGTTTTTCCTCTCAGTCATATATACTACAGTGCAGTGAAAAATTCTGTCATGTGCTGAGCACTAGCCGGAGTGTAGAAAATATATGTTTTTTCTCTCAGTTATATATCCTACAGTGCAGTGAAACATTGAGTGGTTTGCGGTGCAATACCCGCCGTCTAAAGACTACGTTTTTCCTCTCAGTCATATATACTACAGTGCAGTGCAAAATTGTATTGTGTGCTGCACACTAGCCGGAGTGTGGAAAATATATGTTTTTCTCTCAGTTATATATCCTACAGTGCAGTGAAAAATTGAGTGGTTTGCGGTGCAATAGCCACCGTCTAAAGACTACGTTTTTCCTCTCAGTCATATATACTACAGTGCAGTGCAAAATTGTGTCGTGTGCTGCACACTAGCCGGAGTGTAGAAAATATACGTTTTTTTCTCTCAGTTATACATCCTACAGTGCATTGAAAAATTGAGTGGTTTGCGGTGCAATAGCCGCCGTCTAAAGACTACGTTTTTCCTCTCAGTCATATATACTACAGTGCAGTGCAAAATTGTGTCGTGTGCTACACACTAGCCGGAGTGTAGAAAATATACGTTTTTTCTCTCAGTTATATATCCTACAGTGCAGTGAAAAATTGAGTGGTTTGCGTTGCAATAGCCGCCGTCTAAGGACTACGCTTTTCCTCTCAGTAATATATACTACAGAGCAGTGCAAAATTGTGTCGTGTGCTGCACACTAGCAGGAGTGTAGAAAATATACGTTTTTTCTCTCAGTTATATATCCTACAGTGAAGTGAAAAATTGAGTGGTTTGTGGTGCAATAGCCACGTCTAAAGACTACATTTTTGCTCTCAGTCATATATACTACAGTGCAGTGCAAAATTGTGTCGTGTGCTGCACACTAGCTGGAGTGTAGAAAATATAAGTTTTTTCTCTCAGTTATATATCCTACAGTGCAGTGAAAAATTCTGTTGTGTGCTGCACACTAGCCGAAGTGTAGAAAATATATGTTTTTTCTCTCAGTTATATATCCTAAAGTGCATTGAAAAATTGAGTGGTTTGCGGTGCAATAGCCGCCGTCTAAAGACTACGTTTTTCCTCTCAGTCATATATACTACAGTGCAGTGAAAAATTCTGTCGTGTGCTGCACACTAGCCGGAGTGTAGAAAAAATATGTTTTTTCTCAGTTATATATCCTACAGTGCAGTGAAAAATTGAGTGGTTTGCGGTGCAATAGCCGCCATCTAAACACTACGTTTTTCCTCTCAGTCATATATACTACAGTGCAGTGCAAAATTGTGTCATGTGCTGCACACTAGCCGGGGTGTAGAAAATATACGATTTTTTTCTCTCGTGTGCTGCACACTAGTTCAAGTAGTGTAGGGGGCAGAGGCTGTGGTCCTGGGCAGGGTGACACAGTACATGCTGATGAGGGAGCAGTGGAACGCCGCAGAGTTTTGCTCCCTAGCTTCATCTCGCAACTTACAGGGTCACGTGGTACACCACTATTGAAACCACAACAGTGCGAACAGGTGATGACGAGGATAGTGGACAATGCGTCCAGTAATTTATCCACCACCCAGTCTTCCACGCAGTCCACCCACGCTAGCCAAGGGAGTAGACCTCTGGATTCTCCAGCTCAACCTCCTTCCTCCCAGCCTGCCCACCCCCCCATGGAAAATATGGATTCAGATCCGGCATACTCACAGGAACTCTTTTCAGGACCCTACCCAGAGACACAAACCACTGCTCAACAGCCACCGGAGCAGTTGCTCTGTTCCGATGCCCAAAATTTAGAACTTTCGCAGTCTGTGGGTGATGAGAGTGTGGACTTAGTGCAAGTAGTGCGTCAAGAGGTGTCGGATGATGATGATGATGATACACGGTTGTCAGACGTTGTGACGTTGTTGGCAGGGCAGTAAGTCCGAGGGGGGAGCAGAGTGAGGAATCGGAGGAAGAGCTGGTGGATGATGAGGTGACTGACCCAAGCTGGGTTTATAAGCCAACTCAAGACAGTGCTTCTGAGGGGGGGCAAGTGCAGCACCAGAACAGGTTGGAAGAGGCAGTGGGGTGGCCAGAGGGAGAAGTAGGGCCAGAGCAGGTAGATCAGAAGCTCCCGTGCCGAGGCCTAGATGTTCGCAAGTCTGGAGGTTTTAAAAGTGAGGATGACCGACGGACTGTGGTGTGCAACCTGTGCCACACCAGGATCAGCAGGGGAGCCACCACTACAAGCCTAACCACAACCAGCATGCGCAGGCATATGAGTGCTAAACACCCGACTCAGTGGAACCAAGGCTGTTCACCTTCTGCGGGTCACACCACTGCCCCTTCCCCTGTGTCACATGCTGGCTCGGCGAATCAACCCCCTGCACAGGACCGCGGCACGAGCGCCTCCCGCCCTACAACCACCCCTTCACCTGCATGATCCTCCACAACCTCCACCAATGTGTCCCAGCGCAGCATTCAGCTGTCTTTGCAGCAGACATTTGAGCGCAAGCGCAAATACAATTCCACCCACCCACATGCACAAGCCCTAAACGTCCACATCTCCAAATTGTTAAGCCTGGAGATGCTGCCCTATAGACTGGTAGAGACTGAGGCTTTCCGCAACCTGATGGTGGTGGCTGTTCCTCGGTACTGGGACCGAGTCTGACCCTGGGGCCGCTCATGTGCTGCCAACACCGAGGATTGCGGGGCCTGCCTTGGTCACAGTTTCTCAGGCTTATTATGTCTCTTCCTCCAACCCCTCCTCCTCCTCCTCTCAATTACCATCCGTGAGCACGGCGCCTTCAGTCGGTAGCTCTAGGCGCAGCAGCACTGTCGTGGGTAAGCGCCAACAGGCGGTGCTGAAACTGCTGAGCTTAGGTGACAAGAGGCACACCGCCCAAGAGCTGTTACAGGGCATCACGGCGCAGACCGATCTTTGGCTGGCGCCGCTGAACCTCATACCAAGCATGGTTGTGTGTGACAACAGGTGTAACCTGGTGGCTGCCCTGCAACTCGGCAGACTGACACATGTCTGGCCCACGTCTTCAATCTAATAGTTCAGCGGTTCCTCAACACATACCCCAATCTGTCTGATTTGCTCACCAAGGTGCGTCACATCTGTGCGCATTTCCGCAAGTCGACCGCAGATGCTGCCACTCTCAGGGTAGCACAGCGCCGCCTACAACTTCCTGCTCACCGACTGTTGTGCGACGTGCCCACAAGATGGAATTCGACATTAAACATGTTATCCAGAGTTTACCAGCAGCGCAGAGCGATTGTAGACTGCCAGATGTCAACTTCCACCAGAACTGGTAGTCAGGTCAGTCAGATTCCTCAAGTCTACAATGAGGAGTGGACGTGGATGTCTGATATCTGCCAGGTGTTGAGCAACTTTGAGGAGTCAACACAGATGGTCAGCGGCGATGCCGCCATTATCAGCCTCACCATCCTGCTTCTTTGTCTACTGAAAAACTCACTGCTCAGCATGAAGTCAGAGGCTTTGCGCTTGTCACAGGAGATGGGGGAAGAAGATACATTGCTTGATAGCCAGAGCACCCTCCGGTCTATTTCTCAGTGCGTAGGGGAGGAGGATGAGGAGGATGAGGAGGAAGAGAGGATACTGTTGGCGTGACTGTAGAGGGTACCAATGCTCATTCCTTCTTATCTGTTGAGTGTGTATGGGCTAAAGAGGAGGAGTTGGAGGAGGAGGAAATGGAGAGTCAGCCTATTGAGGAGAGGGAATTCTTGCGTGTTGGGACGCACGTGGCTGACTTCATGTTAGGCTGCCTTTCCCGTGACCCTCGTGTGTTCACCCTCCTGGACCCCCGGTACAAGCAGAACTTTTCCACTCTCATTCCTGTAGAGGAAAGGAGTATGAGAGTGAATCCATATCAACAGGCCCTGGTGCACAAGCTGAAACTATCCTTCCCATCTGACACCGCTAGCGGCAGAGGACGTTGTTCTGTGGGCCAACTAGCGGGGGAGAGGAGGCGAGAAGGCAGCTTGTCAAGCACTGGCAGGGGAACACTCTCCAAGGCCTTTGCCAGTTTTATGTCACCCCAGAAAGTCTATGTCACCCGTCCCCAGTCTAGGCAGAGTAGGGGGGAGCTGTACAGAAAGATGGTGAGGGAGTACCTAGCTGACCATACCAGCGTCCTGCGTGATCACTCTGTTCCATACAACTACTGGGTTGCAAAGCTGGACACGTGGCCCGAACTGGCGCTGTACGCCTTGGAGGTGCTGGCCTGCCCTGCCGCTAGCGTGTGGTCAGAGCGGGTCTTCAGTGCAGCTGGTGGCATCATCACCGATAAGCGTACACGCCTGTCAACTGACAGCGCTGACAGGCTGACGCTTATTGAAATGAATAAAGCCTGGATTTCACCGGAATTCAAGCAGCTCAACATGAAGATTCCTTCATGTATCCTCTCCTCTCCTCTCCTCCTCCTCCTCCTTCTCTTCTTACACAAAGGCTGAGCCAACAGGCAATTTTTCAGAGGGCCAACTGGCTCTCTTTTCAAACAATGTTTAGGGAGGGCCCCCTATAGGCCCTCTCTCCAATCAATTTTTTAACTACAGACATTCAAAAACAATTTTTTAGGAGGGTAAACTACAGACACTCAAAAACAATTTTTTAGGAGGGTCAACTACAGACACTCAAAAACAATTTTTCAGGAGGGTCAACTACAGACACTCAAAATTTTTTTTAGGAGAGTCAACTTCAAACACTCTAAAACAATTTTTTGGGAGGCTCATCTACAGCCATTTGACTGACTCAGTCTGACCAAGGCATTGGTGGTGTCACTGCCATGCTGTGTCAGGCTACATTTTTGGGTGGTTCACCTGCTACCTCAGTCTAACTTGGTCACTCTGTTGTCACCGCCATGCTGTGTCAGGGTTAAATTTTATGTGCCTTACCTGCTACATCAGTCTAACGTGGTCATTCTGTTGTCACCGCCATGCTGTGTCAGGGTAGAATTTTATGTGGTTCACCTGCTACCTCAGTCTCACTTGGTCACTCTGTTGTCACCGCCATGCTGTGTCAGGGTAAAATTTTATGTGTTTCACCTGCTACCTTAGTCTAATTTGGTCACTCTGGGTTCACCGTAATGCTGTGTCAGGGTAAATTTTTGGGTGGTTCACCTGTTAAATCTGTCTCACTTGGTCACTCTGTTGTCACCGCCATGCTATGTCAGGGTAAAATTTTATGTGGTTCACCTGCTACCTCAGTCTCACTTGGTCACTCTGTTGTCACCGCCATGCTGTGTCAGGGTAAAATTGTATGTGCTTCACCTGCTACCTCAGTCTCACTTGGTCACTCTGTTGTCACCGCCATGCTGTGTCAGCAGGGCCGGATTATAATTGGAGCATTTGATTTCAGGGGGGCCCCGCGCCAGAAGTCCTCCTTTTTTACAGTTGGGGCGCAGGAAGCAATGAGCGCTTCCATCAATACAGATGGAAGCGCTCATTGCTGGAGCACAGGAGCTGGGTCCTGGTACTCACCGTTCAGCTCCTGCGCTCCCTTTTTCATTGGTGGTCAGCGGCTGCCTGTGCTGCACTATCCAGACTGGTGCGGCGTCAGGACGTAGTGCGCGCACTCTGACCTGACGCTGCACGCAGTCAGGTGACAGTGCAGTGCGGGCAGTGAAGACAGAAGAGCGCCGGACCCGGAGCTGCCTAGAGGTAAGTTTTTTTATTTTATTTTTTTTGGGGGGGGGCACAGTGGGCTGATCTGAGGTCTGAATGGGGCACTATAGGGTAATGTGATGTCTATGGAGGCACTATAGGGTGATCTGAGGTCTGAAGGGGCACTATAGGGTGATCTGAGGTCTGAAGGGGGCACTATAGGGTGATCTGAGGTCTGAAGGGGGCACTGTGGGCCTGATCTGAGGTCTGAAGGGGGCACTGTGGGCTGATCTGATGTCTGAT
>ONZH01031162.1:0-16645 GCA_900303285.1 Rhinella marina
AAACTGGCAAAGGCCTTGGAGAGCGTTCCCCTGCCAGTGCTGGACAAGCAGCCTACTCGCCTCCTCTCCCCGCTACTTGGCCCACAGAACCATGCCCTCTGCCGCTAGCGGTGTCAGATGGGAAGAATTGTTTTCAGCTTGTGCACCAGGGCCTGTTGATATCTATTCACTCTCATACTCCTTTCCTCTGCAGGGATGAGAGTGGAAAGGTTCTGCTTGTACCATGGGTCCAGGAAAGTGAACACCCAGTAATCGGTGTTTGAAAAAATTCTTCTAACGCGAGGGTCACGGGATAGGCAGCCTAACATGAAGTCTGCCATGTGCGCCAGAGTCCCAACACGCAAGAATTCCCTCTCCTCACTGGCCTGACTCTCCATTTCCTCCTCCTCCTCCTCCTCCAAGTCCTCCTCTTCAGCCCATACACGCTCAAGAGTTAAGGACTGAGCACTGGTACCCTCTACTGTCTCGCCGATATTCTCCTCCTCTTCCTCCTCATCCCCCTCCTCCGATACGTGTTGAGAAACAGACCGGAGGGTGCTCTGGCTATCAAGCGACGTGTCTTCCTCCACCGTCTCTTGTGACAAGCGCAAAGCATCCGACTTGATGCTGAGCAGTGAGTTTTTCAACAGGCAAAGCAGCGGGATGGTGAGGCTGATAATGGCGGCATCGCCGCTGACCATCTGTGTTGACTCCTCAAAGTTGCTCAACACCTGGCAGATATCAGACATCCACGTCCACTCCTCATTGTAGACTTGAGGAATCTGAGAGACCTGACTACCAGTTCTGGTGGAAGATGACATCTGGCAGTCTACAATCGCTCTGCACTGCTGGTAAACTCTGGATAACATGTTTAATGTGGAATTCCATCTCGTGGGCACGTCGCACAACAGTCGGTGAGCGGGCAGTTGTAGGCGGCGCTGCGCTGCCCTGAGAGTGGCAGCATCTGTGCTCGACTTTCGGAAATGCGCACAGATGCGGCGCACCTTGGTGAGCAAATCAGACAGATTGGGGTATGTCTTGAGGAACCGTTGAACAATTAGGTTGAACACGTGGGCCAGGCATGGCACATGTGTCAGTCTGCCGAGTTGCAGAGCCGCCACCAGGTTACGCCCGTTGTCACACACAACCATGCCTGGCTTGAGGTTCAGCGGTGCCAGCCACACATCGGTCTGCGCCGTGATGCCCTGTAACAGCTCTTGGGCGGTGTGCCTTTTGTCACCTAAGCTCAGCAGTTTGAGCACCGCCTGCTGGCGCTTACCCACGGCACTGCTGCTGCGCCTAGAGCTACCGACTGAAGGCGCCGTGCCCACGGATGGTAATTCGGTGGAGGAGGAGGAGGGGTCGGAGGAGGAGGAGGCATAGTACGTCTGAGAGACCGTGACCGAGGTAGGCCCCGCAATCCTCGGTGTGGGCAGTACATGATCGGCCCCAGATATAGTGTCCCTTCCCGGCAGCACTTGTCCACGTGTCCGTGGTTAGGTGGACCTTATCACTAACCGCGTTGGTCAGGGCACGGATGATGTTCTGTGACACGTGCTGGTGTAGGGCTGGGACGGCACATCGGGAAAAATAGTGGCGGCTGGGGACGGAATACCGAGGGGCAGCCACCACCATGAGATTTCGAAAGGCCTCGGTCTCTACCAGCCTATAGGGCAGCATCTCCAGGCTAAGCAATTTGGAGATGTGGACGTTGAGGGCTTGGGCATGTGGGTGGGTGGAACTGTATTTTCTCTTGCGCTCCAGCGTCTGCTGTAAAGACAGCTGAACGCTGCGCTGGGACACGTTGGTGGACACTGTGGAGGATCGTGGAGGCAAAGGTGTGGTTTTCCGGCGGGAGGCGCAGAGGTAGAGGCAGCGAGTGACGCAGGGGGTTTACTAGCAGAGGCAGCGAGTGACACAGGGGAAGGAGCAGTGGTAGGACCCGCAGGAGGTGGTGAACGGCCTTGGTTCCATTGAGTGTGGTGTTTAGCACTCATATGCCTGCGCATGCTGGTGGTGGTTAGGCTAGGAGTGGTGGCACCCCTGCTGATCCTGGTGTGGCACAGGTTGCCCACCACAGTCCGTCGGTCATCCTCACTTTCTTTAAAGAACCTCCAGACTTGCGAACATCTAGCCCTTGCCACGGGAGCTTCACTACGTGAAACAGTTGCTGCTGATGCACCAGCTCTGGCCCTGCTTCTCCCTCTGGCCACACCACTGCCTCTTACAACCTGTTCTGGTGCAGCACTCGCCTCCGCCTCAGAAGCACTGTCTTCACTCGGCATATCAACCCAGCTTGGGTCAGTCACCTCATCATCCTCCGATTCCTCAGTCTGCTCCCCCCTCGGAATTCCTCCCCTAACAACAACTTCACCACTGTCTGACAACCGTGTCTCCTCATCGTCTGACACCTCTTTACAAACTTCTTCCACTAACTCAACATTGTCATCCTCATCACCCACAGACTGCGACAGTTGGAAAACTTGGGCATCGGGAACGAGGTCAGCAGCAACCTGAGAAGTGGTTTGTGACTCTGGGAAGGGTCCAGAAAACAGTTCCTGAGAGTATGCCGGATCACATTCCAAATTTTCCTGGGAGGGGGCAGACTGGGGGAAGGAGGTTGAGGTGGAGGAGCCATAGGAGTGCTCCCTTGGGTAACGTGGGTGGACTGCGTGGAAGACTGACTGGTGGACAAATTACTTGAAGCATTGTCCGCAATCCACGAGATCAGCTGTTCGCACTGTTGTGGTTTCAACAGTCCTCTACCACGTGTCCCTGTAAGTTGAGACATGAAGCTAGGGAGTGTAACTCTGCGGCGTTCCACAGCTCCCTCATCAGCAGATACTGTCTCACCCTGCCCAGGACCACGGCCTCTGTCTCCTGCAGTAATTGAATGCCAACGCCCACGCCCTCGACCCTTAGCCCTGGGGTTCAATATTGTTTGTATATAAGTGTATGATATAAAAAATAAAATTAAACGGGCCTGGTGTACTGAAACCCACAAACTTGTTCAGTCTGGTAGAATTAAGTGACGTACAGAAAGTGTCACCTGGACAGTATATACGGATGGGAGCGAGTGTGCTGAACTGTGACACACAGAAAGGTTACACACAGCTGAGTAAAATGGATTTGTATCACTGAACTAAAACAACTGAAAAAATATTTTTTTTTTTTATATTTTTTTTCTATATATTTTTTTTAAATTTTGTTTTTTTGGAAACGTGACGTGCAGGAACTATGGTAGAACTGACTTACACCCTGTTAACGGTGGCTATTTAGTCTGCGACCCAGACAAATGTCGCACAGAGAATTTTCTGGATCAAGCTGTAGATGATATTGGTAGCAAATGACTTGGTTGTATTCTGTGACGTACATAAAGTGTCACCTGGACAGTATATACGGATGGGAGCTAGTGTACTGAACTGTGACACACAGAAAGGTTACACGCAGCTGAGTAAAATGGATTTGTATCACTGAGCTAAAACAACTGAAAAAATATTTTTTTTTATATTTGTTTTTTTATATATTTTTAATTTTGTTTTTTGGGAACGTGACGTGCAGGAACTATGGTAGAACTGACTGACACCCTGTTAACGGTGGCTATTTAGTCTGCGACACAGACAAATGTCGCACAGAGAATTTTCTGGATCAAGCGGTAGATGATATTGGTAGCAAATGACTTGGTTGTATTCTGTGACGTACAGAAAGTGTCACCTGGACAGTATATACGGATCGGAGCGAATGTGCTGAACTGTGACACACAGAAAGGTTACACGCAGCTGAGTAAAATGCATTTGTATCACTGAACTAAAACAACTGAAAAAATTATTATTTTTTTTTTATATTTTGTTTTTTTGGGAACGTGACGTGCAGGAACTATGTTAGAACTGACTGACACCCTGTTAACGGTGGCTATTTAGTCTGCGACCCAGACAAATGTCGCACAGAGAATTTTCTGGATCAAGCTGTAGATGATATTGGTAGCAAATGACTTGGTTGTATTCTGTGACGTACAGAAAGTGTCACCTGGACAGTATATACGGATCGGAGCGAATGTGCTGAACTGTGACACACAGAAAGGTTACACACAGCTGAGTAAAATGGATTTGTATCACTGAACTAAAACAACTGAAAAAATATTTTTTTTTTTTTATATTTTGTTTTTTTGGGAACGTGACGTGCAGGAACTATGGTAGAACTGACTGACACCCTGTTAACGGTGGCTATTTAGTCTGCGACCCAGACAAATGTCGCACAGATAATTTTCTGGATCAAGCGGTAGATGATATTGGTAGCAAATGACTTGGTTGTATTCTGTGACGTACAGAAAGTGTCACCTGGACAGTATATACGGATCGGATCGAATGTGCAGAACTGTGACACACAGAAAGGTTACACGCAGCTTAGTAAAATGCATTTGTATCACTGAACTAAAACAACTGAAAAAATTATTATTTTTTTTTTATATTTTGTTTTTTTGGGAACGTGACGTGCAGGAACTATGTTAGAACTGACTGACACCCTGTTAACGGTGGCTATTTAGTCTGCGACCCAGACAAATGTCGCACAGAGAATTTTCTGGATCAAGCGGTAGATGATATTGGTAGCAAATGACTTGGTTGTATTCTGTGACGTACAGAAAGTGTCACCTGGACAGTATATACGGATCGGAGCGAATGTGCTGAACTGTGACACACAGAAAGGTTACACACTGAGTAAATGTGTGCAATGATTTTTTTTTGTAATCACTGAACATAGTCTGCGAAACAAATGTCGGCAAGAGAAATCAAAAATATTGGTAGCAAATGACTTGGTTATTGTGTGACGTACAGAAAGTGGCGATAGCGGTGCACTACTAGTTACACGCAGACAGCCAGCCAAGCCACTGGTATGGACAAAAAAAAAAATTCTTCTAGCAAATGACTGAGCTTACAGAAGGCTGTGCTGGGAATTTGAGTTGGATTTGTGAGAACGTGATTGCACTGCCTGACACTGCCTGTTAACTGACTATTTAGTACTGAAATTCAGGCCCTGTACACACTGTCCCTGAAAGGCAGCAATAAAAAAAAAACAGCGATGAGCTGCATACTCCTAACGACATCCAGACGGCATCTGAATAGCCGAGCCCTGAGAAGGCCGCGGCCAGTCACTAGTATATTCCAGGGTCACCTGATCAGGCCAGCCAACCCCTGATATCGACATGTAAGGGCCCCACGTGATGCTGGGTGTACTGTAGAGTCTCCTGGCTTGTGATTGGTTGTGTTTATAGGCGCCAAAAAAGCACGATGCGGAAGTTGCCATTTCCTCGAGTATGGTGAGATACTCGTCCGAGCTGCGAGTACTTACGAGTACCCTAATACTCGAACGAGCACCAAGCTCGGACGAGTATGCTCGCTCATCTCTAGTATGGATTCTTTGTGCAGCTTGGGTAAGCTGTAGAAGGTAGGCATAACCGGGGACTCAGGCAACATGAATACCTTTTCACCCTTGCTGATCAGATTATTTTCATGGGCTCTCGCTAGAATCTCAGATAGCTTTTTGCTGAAGAGGGCGGTGGGATTAGAAGGCAGATGTTGATATGTAGATGTGTCAGTTAAAATCCTCAGACACATCACGATAATCATTGTGATCAAGGATGACAATGTTGCCACCTTTATCAGAGGGGCTTGATCACAATGGTCGTGTCTTGTTCAAGTCCTTTCAACGCCAACCGCTCCTCCCTTGACAAATTATCAGGGCCCAACCATTTATGCTCCAGGTGACGCAACTCTTCAGTGATTAGGGTATGCCCTTGGGAAGGGGCTTCTGGTTTAAAGATCTGAGCGCGCGGCGGCCGCGTATGGCCATCCTAGCGCCAGATACCCTGACAGTCCACACACCATCAGTTGTGGACTGTGCCTTAGCACATGTTTGTATGTTTGCCCTTGTCCTCCAGACTCCTGATGAGACGTGAGGCGGTTGTCCCTTGTGGTGAAACGCGTAGAGTCAGGGATAGATGCAGACTAGGGCTTTATGTATTCCTGTCAGCTGCAATCAGGGATTAATAGCAGTGCATCCATTGCACTTTCCCTGACTAGCAGTACCACAGGGGGGTATATATTTCTAAGCCTGGATGCTGACTGTATTTCTATGGACACTGGCCCCACACTGTATACATCCTGTAGGGAGATCAGTGTATACCAGCAGTGTGTCCACTGGCTTAGACTTTGTTCGGTGCAGGATTGATTAATGAGGATACAAAGTGCACCGATTAGCCTGTCTTGATGCGACAATGAGTCCTATCAGGCCCCATTTTGAACTTAAGTTACAATAAAGTGTTGTCATTCCCTCATCTGAGGAACCCTTCTACAACTGGCTGTCACTGTCTGGCTGATTTAAAAGACTGTAAGTGATCGTATCCTCTCAGGGGGTCGACATCACACAATATCTTCAAAACACGGAGATTTTCAGGTCCAACTCAGTTTTATTGGCACCAGCACACCAAAACAAATCATAAAAACAACACCTGCCCGGCTAGGCTCTGACTAAACATAGTTCAGCTAACTCACCTAAGTACATACGCTGTTCACACACAGCTTTTAAGTGCGGCTTCCTCAGCCAGGTTATTTGGGAGCCCCCTTTGCAAAAAGGGTTCTCTATTTGCTGCTATTTTATATTATCCATGTGGATTACACATTACCTGTTTGGATTACAAAATTACCTTACGTGGATTACAATTGAATTTTGGACTATGTGTTCCAGTGTTTTATGCCATGCAGCCATGAGGAGAGACTCAAACGTATATTTAAGCCTATTATGCTTGCAAATGTGAAATTGAATGCACTAAAATGTTTGCATAATTATGTGTTTGCAGTATTTTAGCAATAATGTTTTTACAGGTTCAGCAACGTTCAAGCACATTAGCCCATTGAGTGTATTCTTTTTCAGGTACTGCAATGTGTCCTATTATGCACTTATTGTATGGTGTGTTTGGTAAATTATGCACTTAGCCGGATAGCTAGCACCATACTTTTCTAGCTCATATGGACTGCCGCTGAGGACTGTACACCACAGCCTAGCCTCGTGCGTGCATATGACGCAATCGTGAGTCAATAGTACGCTAAAGATTCGTACTCACTTTGTACGCTAATGCTTACGCATTCAGTTCAGTAGCGTACTTTTAACAACGCTTAGACTGTATGTTCGTAATTTGTGCAGGAATGTTCGCAAAACAATGATTATTTTTTAACGCAACTTTGACCGAATAAATTCGTATTAAGAACAAATCTTGTCATAAATTTGTTGATTATTCGTTAAAGCGAATTTCTGAAGATTTGCTCATCTCTAGAGCCCACAAAACATGGAACCATCAGAAAGGAAGATTTAATTAAACATTTAATGATGAAAGGTAGAGTTGTCTCTGGGCTGGAAATAAAAAAAAATATTACACGTGGGTCATTTTTATTTATTTTGCCTGCTTTTAAAATACTGACATATTCCACAATGCTTTACAGACAATATCGACGTGTATAACGCAAACTGATCTTCATGTGCGCCTGTGGATATGCATTTGTATCAGATTCGTTCACCAGGGCAAATAAAAGAGGGCATAAGGGTCATCCTTGACAGGTACCCCTATGTAATGGAGAATAACTGAAACTTCAGCTGTAGGAGATTTATAAATAAGATATATCTATTTAATAAAATTCTGCCCAAACCTAACATACACCTAAAACAAGTAAGGCCATTCAATAGAATCAAAGACCTTTGTGGCATCCAAGAATGCTAAGGCCCAATCCTTTAGAAGTGGACATACCTGACATGAATCACATCTGGTCTGGATTTCCCTTATTAAGGGGAATCTATCACCATGTTTTATTTTGTCCTAACTAAGGGCAATATAAACTAGTGACAGATCCTCTTAGCAAAATGCTGGGCCACTTTGTTTAATTGATCCAGCCACTTTGCGAAAATCTTGTGCTAAACAGCTTGAGCACATGCCGAACCCTGATATTCATGAGTTCCTGGCTTTCTCCAGAAGTACAGATGAGCGAATCATTCAAAAAATTATTTGCCGAACTTTTCCTAAAATTCGTATATTCGACGAATAGATTCGTTGTAGTTGCATACAAAATATACGTTATTATGTGCTATTAGCAAACATTCGCTCACTAATAACGAACGTTCATTTACAAAATGTTCGCAACTTCTTAGAAGACATACGCATGAGCGTACAAATAGCTTACGAATCTCAGCGTTCTATTGTCTAAGCAATTACGTAATACACAGGCACGTACGAGGAGAGGCCACAGCGTGCACTCCTCAGAGGCAGAGCGAATATTCGAGACATATATATGGTAAAGTGCAAATACATTATTATAGGTATAATATAAAAATTTTAAATATCACCTACCTAGTATGCTCACGGACACGTTCAAGTCTCTTTTCTTCTGACGCTTGTCATAGAACTGGAGCAGAGTCCCAAACTCAGTCGCAATTTGTAATCCACATAGGTAAAATTGTAATCCAAATGGGTAAAAAAAAAGCAGCAAAGTTTCCTTAAAAAAACCCTCTTTCAAGGGGCTCCCCAAATAACCTGAAAAAGGAGAAAAAGGGATGAGGCGCACGAATGCGCAAATTAATTTCCTGAGTTGCCTCGTCATCCTCCCGCGCTGGAGAAAGGGGCGGAACTACCTGGGAGGAGTCTGCATCACTGAATTGAATTCGTACGCAACAGCGTATAGAGTAACTACCAGGGAAAAGTCTGCATTGCTGAATTGAATTCGTACTCAACAGCGTATAGAGTAACTACCAGGGAAAAGTCTGCATCGCTGAATTGAATTCGTACGCGACAGCGTATAGAGTAACTAAATTATACGTAGAATAGCGTATAATTTATAGGACACACTACGTAGCGAATGCGTACAAAATCGAAGCGAATCACCTAATATTCGGATTCGCTTCGCAGCTGAAAAATCCCAAGATTCGATACGAATCTACGAAGCGGTGAATAGATTCGCTTATCTCTATCCAGAAGGATAGGAAAGATAATGTCTTGATATTTAGTATAGACTTGTGGAATACACAGAAGTCTCCTAAGCAAGATGAAAACACAAACTGGCTTGACAAAGGGCTAGATCATGTTATGGCCCAAAAATTTGCTACTGTAATGCACTTTACATCTTTGGCTGGAGTAATAAATGAATAATTGCAATTGGTATGCTGTCTGAAGTCGTTTTTCTGCTTCTAGTGGAATACTGACAGGACTGTAATTTGCCTTTAGATGTGGAAAAGCAATGCTATCTAAATAAGAGCATAATTCAGGTAAGGAGTGGGCAAATCACATCTGGTAAAGATCACTATAAAATTGATGGAATCTATCACTGATCGAAGTGTCTGTTAGTATTTCCTTGGTAGAGGACCAAATTCTTAAAATAACAGGGGAGGCCTAATTCTGATGTATCATATGGGTCAAGGGACTGATAGATTGAGTACCCATTCCATTGTACTTCTGAGTATTAAAGAAAGTGAAGTTTTTTGCCTTCTCATGTAGAAAAAGAAGGTATTGTATACCAACATGTAGCCATTGGGTCCTGCTGTATAGCAATATACTCCGCCTCCAGTCTTGAGCATCCAAAGGCCAGTTTTACCTGTTATCTAGCTGACTCCCACCTAACAAGGGAAATAGAAAATTTAATGAAGGCTTCAACTAAGGTAAGCCTTAAAGGTTTCCCATAAAAAAAGGCTAATAGAAGATCTGTTGGTCTCCCAATAAAAAAAGGTAACTGATCAGAAATATGATCATTATGCGAAAATAAAGTAACACAAAAAGGCTTAATATGCAAATTGCCATATATTTACTGTCCCTCTTCTGCTGCATGAAGTGTATAGATCTTGTTTTAACTAATAGAATCTAGTCCAGATGCCATCGAGACCTGAGGATGCTTATTAGTGTCAGACCTGGACTAACATACTGATCTGATATTGATTGATGACCTGAGGATATTTCATCAATACTGTACCCCTATACTGCACCACAAAATATAAAAACAATGAAAAAAAAAACAAACATAAGACACCTTCCCAAAAGTGTACACCTCTCAAAAACCACACAATTAAATGTTCTGCATGGCATAAACTCATTGGTTAGAATGTTAACTGCTCAGGTATTTATGCATTCCTGTCATCCTGTCATGCAGAATGTACATTACCCCAAAAATACAATAATTACAATAACAACTATCTGGTTTTTCACATTTGCTAATAATTAGTGTTGATCGAGCACCAAAGTGCTCGGGTTCTCGGGTAGAACACTTGATGATGCTCGAGTGCTCTACAGAGCATCCAAGCACAATGGAAGTCAATGGGAGAACCCGAGCACTAAACCAGGTACCCCCTGCTCTGAAGAGGGAAGGGTGTCTGGTTCATAGGAAAAGATCAGAATCGTGACTTCTCCTCTTTCACTCCTTTCACTCGTAAAAGTACGCTAATTAACTGAATTCGTACGCATTAGCGCACAATGCGTAGCATTAGCATACTAATTCGTATGCATTAGTGTACAATGCGTAGCATTAGCATACAAAATCGTACGCATTAGCGTACAATGCGTAGCATTAGCATACAAATCAACATGGCTACAGCATTACAGTGAATGCCAGTACCCTTCCGCACGTTTATTTGCTGCATAGCAGCAAACAAACGTGCGGGGAGGAGACTTGAGCATCGCACTCGTGCACACGCGGTGTTCATCCGAACACCGCAATGTGCCGAGCATACCGCTGCTCGAGCGAATATAGTGCTTGGGCGAGTATGCTCGCTCAACACTACTAATAATGTGTGTAATTGAATGATTTTCATCAATGTACAGATGCTACATCTAAAGTTAATGGGGGAGAGACCCTGTGAACATAACAGAACTGTATTGTAATATAGTGAATGTTTTGTTTTGTGATAGATAAAGTAAAATAAACAGTTAAAAAAAATCATAGATGTCTCCATATCCAAAAATGCCTGTACTATCAAAACTTAAAAATATTTATGACATATGGCGAAGACTGGAAAAAAAAAAAGTCACTTCACCTCCCCCAAAAATGAATAAAAAGTGATCAAATGATGTTATATTAAAAGTACAGATTCTCCGCAAAAAAAGAGCCCTCACATAGCTTCATAGATATAAATATAAAAAAGTTATAGGAGTTGTAATATGACAATAAAAAAAACAAGATTTTTTCACTATTAAAACACAAGATAAATTATAAAAATGTGGTGTCTTTGTAATCCCACTGACATGGAGAATGAAAGTAACACATAGAGAACGCCATAAAAACAGAACCCAAAAATTGTGAGGGAATTACGTTTTTCTTTCCAATTCCACCTATTTGGAATTTGTTCCAGCTGCCACTAAATCATATGCAAAGTTAATTGGTACCACTATAAAGTACAACCTGTCCCGCAAAAAACAAGCCATTACATGGTTATGTGAACAGTAAATTATGGCTCTGGGAGGACAGGGAAAAACGGAGAAGCAAAAACAGAAAATCGCCAGGTCCTCTATAAGTTAAATAATAAGAACAACCCTAATCGTGTGATAGCACAATAGCAGTACCCTTTCAGGTGCGATCTCACTGGAATTATTTGTAGGTCAACAACCTTTACTATGCAATAGTAAATGTTTGATCATTTACCACCATCCAGACCAGCTAAATGGCAAATAATCAGGATTCTGCTAATATTTAAATTACATTTTGTGCAATTAATTTCATGTAATCAGTATTTTGTTGAGAACCATTTTGCGTGTGAAAAAAAAAACATAAGAACACAAGGAAAAGTTATCAATGCAGCTGATAAGGATTCTAACAGAATTATACATTTTAAGACAATTCTAATTATATTAGTATTATTATTAGTATTCTGAAACAATTCACAACTTCCTGAAACATGTTTCTTTTTCTGTATTTTCTTATGTCCTTGGTCTAAATTGTGCCCTGATACGCAATATATATTGTAAATAGCCCCTTATCTTAAACACTCTCTTATAGTGTATTGTAAATGTAATGTATCACTGAACATCCATTCACTTTAATTTGTTTTTTTTCATGGAGCACTAATTTAAGCCAATAAAATGGTCAAAATCACGCAAGTGAACTAAATCTTCATGAAGTGTTCTAAGACAATACAAAACAGCTTTACAGATCCATTCCTAATGACAGGATAAGTCTAGTTTCACAACTGCGTCAGGGGACTCCTGTAGGCTGGACTCCAGCAGGATCCGTGCTGCTGCAGGTGCATGTGTGGGGCCGGAGAGTAGCCATTCACTGTAAGGGGGCAGGCCAGGGATCCAGCTGCTGCACAGCAAACCCTGCCGAGAGGCGTCCGAAACAAAAGTACAGCATCTGTACAAAAGTACAAAATCTGCTAATAAGAAGGTACAAATGTCAACAGGAAAAACAAATGTACCGTATAGTGTAAATTCCAAAACATAAATTGCCAGGATAATGGATTTTTTAGTCTTAAATACACTGTGTGCTATGAAAATTGCATTTAATAGCTCATTAAATATTGTATGATGGTTTTAATGTGCAATAAATAAAAAAAACAAGTAGATAGGAGTTGACTATTGATTATTTTGAAAAAAAAAACGCAAAGAGGGTTAACAAAATAGTGTTGATAATTCTTGATAAAAAATAAATAGTAAAAGAATTATTTTTTTTAATTTAAGAACTTGTAGGATAACAGGCTGAACTGGATGGACAGATGTCTTTTTTTGGCCTTATAAACTATGTTACTATGTTACTATGTTACTAGATCTACTTACAATCCTTCTAAAATTCTTATTTTTGTTATTCCATAATATTTAATCTACTGTATCTATCTATCTATCTATCTATCTATCTATCTATCTATCTATCTATCTATCTATCTATCTAATCTTTCTCTTAATCTATCTCTGAAGTGATCAGATAATTGCATGGAAAGATGAGACTCTAGTTAATGATGATTATAAAGTGTAAGTCCAGTGATCTTGTGTCTCCCCATTCTACCCTCAAATCTGCTACACAATTACCCAACCTCCTCCATTTCTCCTCTACCCTCTCCTCTTCCAATGACTTCACTGTCTGTGACATACAAGGCATTCACAACCGGTCCCCTCCACATATCTTTTTACCTAATCTCCCCATGATCTCCTTCTTTGCTCTCTTATTGTCTGCTTTTCACATAAACATCTCCAAGATTTCTCCATGCATCCATCATACTCTGGAACTCATTTCCCCAGTACATCTACATTTTCAAAATAAATAAGAAAACTCACCTCACCTGTCTCTTTCTCCCTTCCCATTGTAGGTTGATTTGTCGGTTGAGTTCTATCACCCTCTGTACAATGCTTATTGTACTGATTTTTATACTATATTATACTGTATGTATATATAAACTCCTTTTGCATATGTAATAATAATAATGATAATTCTGTATTAGTGGTTATTTCCATAGGTGTGCAAGTATCTCTCTCCCTCTCTCCTGTTTTGTTTCCAAAGAATAGTTTTCTATTTTGAATATTTGTTAGGTTTACATCTGCAAGCACTTAAATTTTTCTGTTCTAAGGCTACTTTCACACGACCGTTGTGTTTTGCGGATCCGCATATTGCATATTCCACAAAACATGGATACCGGCCCATGTGCGTTCTGCAATTTGTGGACCGTACATGCCGCGGATAACATACAAATGACTATTCTTGTCCACAATTGCGGACAGGAATAGGACGTGTTCTATTCTTCTTGCAGGGCCGCGGCATGGAGCAACGGATGCGGACAGCACACTGTGTGGTGTCCGCATCTTTTGTGGCCCAATAGAAATGAATGGGTCCTGATCTGAGCCGCAAAATATGTGGCTCGGAGGCCAGGAAAACAACGCCGTGTGATTGTAGCCTAAACAATACAAGGTGGACACGTCTATATGTTTTAGTATATCACATGAAGCAGATACATTTTATGGGTATACGATTGAGCACTGGGGCTTGTACATAACAAAATGTGAACAATTCAAGGCAAGTGAGTGGTAGAATTCAACTGTACACTTTTAACAGTCATGTTAAAGTTGGAAAAACCCTCCCAAAAATGTCACTTCTTTATTGTAGATTTTTAATGTGTGTCTGCAGTAAATCTTGTTGGCGCACAATTCAGGGAACACTATTGCATTCTAACCCCTTAGTGACATAATTAATGTTACCCTTAAGGACCAATAATATTTCCCCCTTTGTGTTTATTCATATTGTTTTATTTATATTTTGTGAGATTAGTTGTAGGTTTTATAGGAACCATTTTGGGGTATATGTAGTGTTTTAAATAACTTTTATTATTCTATTTTTTGGGAGAACAAAAAAAAACAGCAATTGTTACATTGTTTTGTGAAATGTATTCATGGCATTCACTGGGTGGTAAAAATAACAAAACGTTATTATGTGGGTCCATAGAGTGATGATAATACCATATTTCTATTTTTTTTACTATTTTTTATTTCCTCCTGCAGGCTGTCAGCACTGCTCCCCCTCCTCCTGCAGACTAACCCACATAACCATAACCTCAACAGCCCAGTGTACGATTCCACATGTATATTACAGTTATCATATATTGGGGCATAGAATTACAGAGCCCATCATAGTATTACATATATGATATAATCCTGGTATGTAAGTATACAATACCAAACATAATACAATAAATATACAGTATACCATAAATACATACCAGATAAAGTGGAAAGGCACTGGGAGTCAAGGAACATACAGTGAATACTGCTGAAAGCAAAAGCAGGTGTTATCACGATTAGTCTTGACTCAATTACTGAGTGGATTAGAATGCCAGCTTTCGAACAAGACTTGTTGTATGCTTCTAGCTGCTACCATTCACAAGATATCAGCAGTCAAAGCAGTCCGCCCCCTCCACTTCTGCCTGAGCTCAGCTCTGGCAAAACAGTTAAGTACTTTTCCCACAGCTGGAGAAAAACACGTGGTTATAACCATTCTTTGAGTTTGCCAATGACTAACTGAAACTTCATTGCAAACAGGAGTTTCCCATATGAGTTAGTGATCATGGAGTCTTTGCTGTTTTGTGATTTCTACTCCCTTATTGGGGAGATCCGAAGAGGAAAGAACATATATAGCAATTTATAATGGTAAGGTGGACTTTCTGGCCCAAAAAACCTATGGGCCCCATATCTGTCACATGGCCAATCTCCACTGGAAGTATGCCTTTGCATTTTGCAGGACAGTATAACTGGCATGTCACTCACATGGGTAATAGAGTATGGTAATTAATGCAGAGCCCCTTTGCCAGTGAAAGATGGTGACCCCCTCCCTAGTGTTGGGTTGTGGATTTCTCTTCAACTTTTTGATTCATTATTGCCATACAATGGACAACAGATTTTTTGTATTTTTAATTATTAATGCTGTCAAGGCACCTAAAGAGTATTGGTTGGTATGTTATATATGAAGATAGAACAGCAGTACGTTATAAATGATGTCATTGACTCCTTTCCTTCAGGATTGTTCATTGTAGTAATCATCCATTTTTCATTTGCAGTTCAGTTGCTAGTCAGTCATATTCATACATGAAACAGAGATTGCCACACACTTTAGGGCCCTCATTATTCTTGTTTAGATTGTTGACTTGTTTGTTTCTATATAATGTATGATTCTGTTTGTACAGATGTGTCCACTCTTACCTGATCTCCAAACTCAGAGAGGTGTCAATTTTGTCCTGACAGCAAAACAACATGATATCGCGAGATTATAACTAAACTCGGTGAGTGCTCCACATTTAGTTTATCGCTCAAGCTGCAGAGCAGCTAGCCTCAGATGTGAGATATTTATCGGCAGACCCAGCTAAATTTGGTGAGACCTATTGAGAAAATTAAGTATGTGAAAGTCAAACATATGAGAATAAAGGAACACTAAGTCCAAAGTTCAAACATCATGTGTAATACGGTCTACTGAGCTGTGTATCTAATCCTATCTTGTGTGATACTGTCTGCGGAGCTGTGTATCTAATCCTATCCTGTGTGATACTGTCTGTTGAGCTGTGTATCTAATCATAGATACTGTCTGCTTTGAGATACTGTCTGCTGTGTGTATCTATCTATCTTGTGTGATCTGTCTGCTGAGCTACTGTATCTAATCCTATCTGTGTTATCTGTTCTGCCTGCTTGTGTATCTTACCTACCCTATGGGATAATGTCTGCTAAGCTGTGTATCTAATCCTATCTTGTGTGATACTGTCTGCTGAGTAGTGTATCTAATGCTATCTTGTGTGATACTATCTGCTGAGCTGGGTATCTAATCCTATCTTGTGTAATACTGTCTGCGGAGCTGTGTGTCTAATCCAATCCTCTGTGATACTGACTGCTGAGTCGTGTATCTAATCCTATCATGTGCATTCTGATGTATAATCCTATCATGTGTGATATTGTCTGCTGAGCGTGTATGTAATCCCTATCATAATGAGATACTATCAAACTGAGCTGTGTATCTAATCCTATCATAATGAGAGACTATCAACTGAGCTGTGTATCTAATCATATCCTGTATGATGCTGTCTGCTGAGCTGCTAAACTGTGTATCTAATAGTGCCATGTGTGATAATGTTTGCTGAGCTGCTGTATCCAATCCTGTTACTAGAGAAGGAGCAGTGTCCC
>ONZH01031163.1:0-31927 GCA_900303285.1 Rhinella marina
ACCTCTTGGGCCTCCACAAAATTTTTAAGAGGTCTCACCTCTTGGGCCTACAACAATGTTTTAAGAGTCTCACCTCTTTAGGCCTCCACACAATTTTTAACGAGGTCTCACCTCTTGGGCCTCCACATAATTTTTAAGAGTTCTCACCTCTTGGCCTCCACATAATTTTTAAGAGGTCTCACCTCTTGGGCCTCCACAAAATGTTTAAGAGGTCTCACCTCTTGGGCCTCCACATAATTTTTAAGAGGTCTCACCTCTTGGGCCTCCACACAATTTTTAAGAGGTCTCACCTCTTTGGCCTCCACATAATTTTTAAGAGGTCTCACCTCTTGGGCCTCCACAAAATGTTTTAAGAGGTCTCACCTCTTGGGCCTCCACATAATTTTTAAGAGGTCTCACCTCTTGGGCCTCCACAATAATTTTTACAAGGTCTCACCTCTTGGGCCTCCACAAATTTTATCAAGGTCTCACCTCTTGGGCCTCCACAAAATTTTTAACAGGTCTCACCTCTTGGGCCTCCACAAAATTTTATCAAGGTCTCACCTCTTGGGCCTCCACAAAATTTTATCAAGGTCTCACCTCTTGGGCCTCCACAAAATTTTACAGGTCTCACCTTGGGCCTCCACAAAATTTTCAAGGTCTCACCTCTTGGGCCTCCACAAAATTTTATCAAGGTCTCACCTCTTGGGCCCTCCACAAAATTTTAATCCAAGGTCTCACCTCTTGGGCCTCCACAAATTTTCAGGTTCACTTGGCCCAAATTTCAAGGTCTCACCTCTTGGGCCTCCACAAAATTTTTAACAGGTCTCACCTCTTGGGCCTCCACAAAATTTTATCAAGGTCTCACCTCTTGGGCCTCCACAAAATTTTATCAAGGTCTCCACCTCTTGGGCCTCCACAAAATTTTTAACAGGTCTCACCTCTTGGGCCTCCACAAATTTTTATCAAGGTCTCACCTCTTGGGCCTCCACAAAATTTTTAACAGGTCTCACCTCTTGGGCCTCCACAAAATTTTATCAAGGTCTCACCTTCTTGGGCCTCCACAAAATTTTTAACAGGTCTCACCTCTTGTGCCTCCACAAAATTTTATCAAGGTCTCACCTCTTGGGCCTCCACAAAATTTTTAACAGGTCTCACCTCTTTAGCCTCCACACAATTTTTAAGAGGTCTCACCTCTTTGGCCTCCACATAATTTTAAGAGGTCTCACCTCTTGGGCCTCCACATAATTTTTAAGAGGTCTCACCTCTTGGCCTCCACATAATTTTATCAAGGTCTCACCTCTTGGGCATCCACAAAATTTTTAACAGGTCTCACCTCTTGGGCCTCCACATAATTTTATCAAGTCTCACCTCTTGGGCCTCCACAAAATTTTTAACAGGTCTCACCTCTTGGGCCTCCACAAAATTTTTAACAGGTCTCACCTCTTGGGCCTCCACAAAATGTTTAAGAGGTCTCACCTCTTGGGCCTCCACATAATTTTTAAGAGGTCTCACCTCTTGGGCCTACAAACAATTTTTAAGAGGTCTCACCTCTTTAGCCTCCACACAATTTTAACGGGTCTCACCTCTTGGGCCTCCACATAATTTTTAAGAGGTCTCACCTCTTGGGCCTCCACAAAATGTTTAAGAGGTCTCACCTCTTGGGCCTCCACATAATTTTTAAGAGGTCTCACCTCTTGGGCCTCCACACAATTTTTAAGAGGTCTCACCTCTTTGGCCTCCACATAATTTTTAAGAGGTCTCACCTCTTGGGCCTCCACATAATTTTATCGAGGTCTCACCTCTTGGGCCTCCACATAATTTTAAGAGGTCTCACCTCTTTAGCCTCCACACAATTTTTAAGACGTCTCACCTCTTGGGCCTCCACAAATTTTCCATGAGCCTCTGGCCAGCCCACGGCCTCTTCCTGCCTTTTGCGGTCCTACGCATCCCTCAACATCCCCACTGCTTTACCTGCTAGACATGACACTGGGCCAGGTCGGGTCACTGACATCTCTAGCGCCAACAATTTGGGCATTTTAAGGCTTCTGCATGTGTTTGAGTTGTTTTTACATTTTAAAGAAGAAATGTCTGACCACATCTCACACACACACACAATGACAATTAGGGGTGGGGTCTATTTGCTTTCCCCCTTGCCTATGCCATCTGTGGTTGTCATAGGCAACGTGATTTTAAGGGGTGCAGAATTTCATCTTCTTTTTTGTCTAGTTTGGCTTGGGGTCCATGGCAATGTAGAGGAAAGAAGGTTTCCTTGTATGGTCTCACTTTACAGAGAGGTTACATTGTCTTTGGAGTGTATTGTTGAGAGGCTGTGATAGTGGCGTAATAGTGCGACTTGGGCGCGTTATATGCACCCAGACATGCTTCCCCTGCTGTCCCAGTTGCATTCCAGCAGTGTTGGCATCCTTTTCTGAGGTTTCAGGGTGGACTTGGTGACCTCCAAGTGGTCGAATTGAGATTTCCAAGTGGCGAGCATTTTTTTCCCATAAACTTTAATGGGATTCGATATTCGGTCGAATAGTCGAATTTCGCGGTCTATTCGAATCGAATTTCGAACTTTCGAATATTTCACTACTCGCTCATCTCTACTTGTAACCTTGGTTTCCGATTCAGCAATTTTTTCTTGTCAGGCTATGGTGGATTCAGGGTCTGCAGTGAGTTTCATCCATGTGGTTGTTGCTCAGGCCTTTTTACTCCCTTGAATGAGGGGAGAATAAAATTTCGCACTGCTGAGGTTATGATGAATGTCGGGTGTTTACATACAGAAAAAATGTCATTTTTTGTCATGGAAAAACTAACTGCAGATCTTATTCTTGGTTTGCCTTGGCTCCGCCTCCATAACCCTGTATTTGATTGGAAAACCACTGACCTGGTGAAATGGGGGAATTCATGTGGTTCACATCTTAAAACTGTTCCTTCCATGATGTGTACTGTGAATAATGATTTGGATATTCCGGAGTTTATTTTTGATTTCAAAGACGTCTTTGATGAGGCCGCTGCGGAAACTCTACCTCCTCACCGGCCTTACAATTGTGCCATAGACCTCGTTCCTGGGGCCAAGCTTCCTAAGGGTCGCATTTTTAATTTGTCAGCTCCTGGGCGAGAGTCTATGCGTCAGTATATTCAGGATAGCCTGAAAAAAGGGCACATACGGCCTTCTGTCTCCCCTATTGGTGCAGGGTTTTTCTTCGTTGAGAAAAAAGATGGAGGTCTCCGTCCATGTATTGACTACAGGGAGCTCAATAAGATCACGATTAAGGACCATCATCCTCTCCCTCTGATCCCGGATTTATTCAATCAGGTTGTGGGGGCCCAGTGGTTCTCTAAAATTGACCTCCGTGGAGCTTACAATCTAATCCGCATCAGGGAAGGCGACGAGTGGAAGACAGATTTTAATACTCCAGAGGGGCACTTTGAATACCAAGTCATGCCATTTGGTCTCAGCAATGCCCCGGCTGTCTTCCAGCGTTTTGTTAACAATATCTTCAGAGATCTTTTGGGCCGTTTTTTGGTTATATATCTGGACGACATCCTCATATTCTCCCCAGATTTGGAGTCCCATCGGGAGCATGTGAGGGAGGTCCTCTCCAGATTGCGACTAAATCGGCTGTGTGCTAAATTGTCTAAGTGTCAGTTTGGAGTCCAGGAGGTGGGATTTCTGGGATACATACTTACCCCTGGTTCTATAAGTATGGATCCACAAAATGTTTCTGCTGTGGTTGAGTGGGTTAGACCTACTACCTTGAAAGAGGTCCAACGTTTTCTGGGTTTTGCTAACTATTATAGAAAATTTATCAAAAACTTTTCTGTGGTTGCTAAACCCCTTACTGATTTAACTAAAAAGGGGGCTTATCCTACTTCTTGGACACATGAAACCGAACTAGCCTTCTCTAACTTAAAAACGTGTTTTACCACTGCTCCAGTCTTGGTTCATCCTGACCCTGAACAGCCTTTTGTCCTGGAGGTTGACGCCTCTGAGACAGGAGTAGGGGCTGTCCCGTCTCAGGGAGTTGAACCCTTTACTAACCTCCAACCTGTAGCCTTTTTCTCCAGAAAGTTCTCCACTGCTGAAGTTAATTATGACATAGGAAACAGGGAGTTACTGGCTATTAAATGGGCCTTTGAAGAGTGGAGACACTTTCTGGAGGGCGCCAGACATAAGGTGACAGTATTAACTGACCATAAGAACCTGCTGTATCTGGACAATGCCAAGAGATTGAACCCCCGTCAAGCGCGATGGGCTTTGTTTTTTACCAGGTTTAATTTTGTGGTAACTTATCGTCCAGGCTCAAAAAATGTAAAGGCTGATGCCTTGTCCAGAAGCTTTGGTGCCAGTAATGTCCCGGATGAGGAACCAGAAAATATCCTCTCTCCCGGGGTAGTTGTTGCCACTTTGACTTCAGATCTTGTGTCGTCTATTGCAGACTCACAGAGTTCTGCTCCAACGACTGTACCCCCAGGTAAACTATTTGTCCCAGGTCATCTTCGGCTGAAGGTGTTAGAAGAGGTCCATTCCTCAGTTTTGTCGGGTCATCCAGGCATCGCAGGCACTGGATATTTGTTGTCCCGTACCTATTGGTGGCCATCCTGGCAACGTGATGTTAAGGTGTTTGTTAAGGCTTGTGAGACCTGTGCTAGGGCAAAGGTTCCTCGACAACTCCCAGAAGGGCTATTACATCAGCTCCCTTTGCCCAACAGGCCCTGGTCTCACATTTCCATGGATTTTATTACTGATCTTCCTCTCTCCAAAGGTAGGTCAGTAATCTGGGTTGTGGTGGATCGTTTTTCTAAAATGTGCCATCTGGTCTTGTTGAAAAAATTGCCTACAGCTAGAGTCCTTGCAGGGTTGTTTATCCGCCATATTTTACTCCTTCATGGAATTCCGTCTAACATAGTGTCTGACAGGGGGGTTCAGTTCGTGTCGAGGTTCTGGAGAGAGTTTTGCAGTAGGTTGGGTATCTCTCTGTCCTTCTTCTCCGCCTTTCACCCCGAGACGAATGGGCAGACTGAAAGACTTAATCAGTCACTTGAGCAATATCTTAGGTGTTTCGTTTCTGAATGTCAGGAAAAGTGGAATGAGTACCTGCCCATGGCCGAGTTCGCTCTAAATAATCATGAAAGTTCCTTGACACGACTGTCCCCATTTTACTGCAACTATGGTTTTCACCCCAGATATTCCGCCGTAACTGGTAACGAATCTAGATTCTCCTCGGTTAAGGAAGTCGATAATCGACTGTGCACAGTCTGGGCAAAGAGTCTTGAGACTCTAAAAAATGCCCAACTCAAGCAGATCAAATACGCGAATAAGAAACGCCATCCCGGTCCTGAATACGTAGTTGGTGACAAAGTGTGGCTCTCAACTAAAAATCTCCGTCTTCGAGTACCATCAGCAAAGTTTGCTCCACGCTTTATTGGTCCCTACATCATTATAGAAATCATAAATCCTGTATCGTTCAGATTGTGACTTCCTGGTTCTCTTCGTGTACATCCGGTTTTTCATAAGTCTTTGTTGAAAAAATATATTCCTGCTGTGGTCGCTCGTTCTCCACCTCTACCCGTGGTTGTTCAGGGAGAGTTGGAGTTTGAAATTGAACGAATTATTGACTCTCGCAAAGTACAGAATTCTCTCCAGTACTTTGTACATTGGAAATGGTATGGTCCTGAGGAGCGTGTCTGGGTGGCTGCCAGAGATCTTCACGCTCCCAGACTCATTAGAAAATTCCACCAATCTTACCCTTCCAAGCCTGGAGGTCCTGTTGAGGGTCCGGAGGCCCCTCCTCAGGGAGGGGGGGGTCTGTCAGGATTCGGGGGCGCTGCGGCCCTCCAGCGGATGTTGGGCGGGTGCGGGCGTTCCCATGTCCTGACGCTATGTGGCGCTCATCCCGAGTGCAAGCCAGAAAATCCTCTTGTAACACTTAGGTTCCTATAGGGTTAAAGGTTTGGCTAGTTTTGCTAGTTTTACTGGCAGGCATCCCTGCCAGTAATTTTGGTCCATTCAGGGTGTGGCTGGGATCCCTGCTCCTATCACGCCTTGGGGCTGGGACTCTAGCCAGTATTTAGTTTCACATTCGCCATTCATCTGTGCCTGCTATAGAGCCTTGAGCCTAAGCTAGCTACTCTGTGTTTATCCGGTATTCCAGTTACTCTGTACCTTTTTCCCTGGTTTCTGTTACTGTTACCTACATTTTGTGTTATCCTCTGTTTATTCCTTGCTTGGTTCCGTTACTTTTTACCCCTTCAGTTTCTGACCTGTTTAGGGTTGTTCCTGCTTGTGTTTTGTTTTGGTTGTTTGTCTCGTGTTCCACTTTCTTCAGTGTAATTGCAGTCTTCGGTTGGGGCCGGCCTGTTAAGGAGCCGGGTTCCCCAAAAGGCAGGGACAGTGGTTTGGGAGGAGTGTCAGGGCCTCACTTTGTCTGTGTCATTTTTGTCCCCCTGACCCACTCCTCACACTTTCTTAGTGAAATCAGACCATTAAACACCGATGAGGAGTGCATCCTTGCCACTTTTGATGTGTGTAGCCTATACACTTTGATTACACAAAAAAAGGGAATTGCAGCAGTACAAGGCCTTCTGGAAAAAAGTACCTATAAGACATTAGATAAGGAGTATTTCCACTCTCTCCTTTCTGTGGTATTAGAACAAAATTACTGTCTGTTCCAGGATACTTTCTACCAACAGCGGTGTGGGACCGCGATGGGTTCGAACGTTGCACCGCCTTATGCAAATTGTTATATGGCCCAGTTCGAGAATGATTTAATCTATCCCAATTCACTATATAACCAGCACTGTATTTTCTGGGGCGACGTTCGACCCCTCACAGATTTTTCCTCTCTGATCAACTCCATCTGGCCAGAGTTAAAATTCACGCTTCACTTTGATTCACAGAAAATTTATTTTCTTAATACCTGGGTGTTGAAGGGAGAGGATGGCAGGATAAAGACTGATTTATATGTTAAGAGTACTGATCGTAACAGTCTTCTATTGTACACCAGTAACCATCCAGCCTCCACCCAAAAATCTCTCCCTTACTCCCAGTACCAAAGAGTTAGGAAAATAGTCAGTGATAGTGAGAAATGTGAGACAAGATTAAATGAAATGATGGCTAAATTTGAGGCCAGAGGCTATCCGACACACGTATTGAGTGAACAAAGGAACAAGTTAAATGTAATACAGCAAGAGAAGGCCCCCAAGAAACCACGCATTCCATATCTAGTGAAATACCACCCGTGGACCAATAAGATAAAAGCGGTCATTAACAAACATTGGCAAGTGATAACAAATTCCTACCCACAAGTAGAAGAATTCAAGAGCCCACCCATGGTCTGTTATGAGAGGACAGACAACATAAGAGATAAGATTATTAGGGCCGATATTGGCAGTAATAAAGCAGAACTTAGACAAAGTTGAGCATACCCTCAATTGCTGACATTCCCTTAAAATGTTCAATCAATGTATAAAGATTAATCACATCTATGGTAACAAGAAGGCTCTCTATAAGTATTGAGCCTATAGTCCACACAGTATTCAAGAAATCACCTGTATCCAATAAAAAGGATTCTATTTTTTTCACCATTGGCGTCAATGCTTTTTCTAATACCAATGATGGGGGGGGGGTGAGGATAGAATTGGTAGATGCCACAATTGGGCGTCCTGGGGGATTAATTAAAATTTTGTGGATTTTTGGCAATGTGTAAAACACTGGGGTCACTGGAGAATATCGTAATTGATTAGATACTGAGCCATCTTTTTATCAATTACCTCTGAATTTACATATCTAGTCACCACATCCTCAATTTTCCTCCTAACCTGTTGAGCAGGGTTATAGTCAAGTTCCTTCTATGTATCCACATCATTTAACTGGCGATAGGTCTCCTCAATGTACATTACACAGTCCATCACAACTAATACAGACTCCATATCCCAAATTCATACCCCAGAATTAATATAGACTCTAGAAAGTAAAACAAGTAACAAGTAAATAACAATAGACTCCAAACACCACTCCAAAATTAATTCAGACCTTATACCACCTAAATAGATCTAGCCCCAAATCCCAAAATATATATTGACCCCAGACTATTTACTTACAAAGTCTCGCTCCATGGTACTTTCTATCACTCTTTGCTGCCCCTCTAGTCCAAAGTCAAGAGGTTGTGTGCACTGACAAAAATGCTATTTAAAGACGGCCTAAACCTTTACCGAAATTACAGAAGGTGTATCAGTGCTTCCCAGAGAGCTCTGCACCTTTGGCTTTCATTAGCTCTGCTTGCCTTTTGCAGCATGTGGAATACAGATCCAGTATACTTTCCATGGATCCATAGTCCATATGCTGGAAAAGTGGAACAGAGTCCAAGGGTGCAGAGAGCTCTGAGAAGCACTGATGCACCTAATGTAATTTCAGTAAAGGTTTAACTCCCCTTTAAACTTTAAACGTTTGCGTCCTTCCTTACTTTACCTCTTGGCTTAGCATATCTCCAGATGTGTCTATGTGTGGCCACTCAGTAGTTTGTGATGTGAATTGCAGCCTGTTAAGGGTTTTATGTCTTTTTTCTATTGCAATATAATTTATTAAATGTGTTTCATGTGCAATTAGGGCAGTTAACTGTATTCAAGCAAAGCAAATGGTGGACACATCTGTAATGATAAAAAAATAAATCTCCTAGGCATCTGTGTATGTCCAGTCCCATTAGACACATCTCCCTGTTTGGGGTACACATTATTGACCATACATTTGCTACTGCATTAGAAATATAATATTACATGCTTGCTGCTATGCTCGGATTCTACCTTACTGTCTCATAGAAGGCTTTCTCAACCGTTGGACACTCTTTATGGCAGCCTATATGTCCCTAACACATAATATTTTTACTACACTATAGTAAAATAGTGAAAATAATATAATTAAAGTATTTAAATTTCACGTACTCAACTGCTTCAGACCAGATAAAAAAAAAAAGAAAGAAAAAACTTATACTGCTATATATTTGGACTGGAACATAGTGAGAAATTGGATATTGGTAATTGTCTACATAATAACCATAAACTGAAAAGTCGTCGTGGATTAGTTTTCACTCTCCATTGAAATGAATATGAATTATTGAGAAGAGCAAAGACGCTACATTATATTATACACTCTTTGCTTTTAAATACATTGAACAAAATTCTAAAAGCAAACAACCCACCCCCCAGAAAACAGCACTAAGTAATAGTAACATTAATGTAATGTATGCATTTTCAATATATTAGTTACGCATAATACAGTACAGGTTATCTTTAATTCAATGTGTGAGATTACTTTTATATCTATTGCTGTAGAACTTGTATTGTTTGCATTGTTCAGCTCAATGTTTGTGTTTCCAGCTTATTTTTCTATCTAGGCTTACAAGTGACAATTAAAAGAGTCTTCTATCATGCTTCTTGTCAGGAGTAGGCTACATGGGATGTGTTTAAGTGCTGAGCTGCCAAATCATAGGTCAATGTCTAACTCTTCAAGGACAGAAATATGAACAATAGTAATAAAGCAATTTTCAATTCTCAACAAGCAATTTACACTTGAATGCTGATGTTTATTGTTTGCTGAGAAAATAAGGGAAGATAATGTAAATGAAGTATAAAATTGGGCTTCTCTGTACTGAATACAGCCCTAATTAGAATGCCCTTTTGGCTCAGTATTTGACAAGCTGAACGAATTGCTGATGACTAGGTGCTGATCCAGATTCAAAGAATCTGTTTTGAAAGAGATGTGTGGGTGGCACAAATATTGTGCACGAAGCATCTTAAATTCATTCACAGATTGTTAATACAATCACATAATGATAGTTTTGCTTTTCTTTTAGAAGGTTGGAGAAATATTTTATATAAGTTAGGAATATGATAACTAAAATCTGAAAAGAAAAATCTCCAACCACTATCTAATATATGACAAAAGGAAACTGCTGTCAAGAAACACACTTGAATGTTTGTCAAAAAACATTAAACAACTACGTTCTATTAGAATTGTAGATACAGTGCATTCTGAGCTGCTATATGGCTCTGTGAACTGTCAATAATATTTCTCCTGTCTGTAGGAGAAAAGCAATCTATGTTGTATATGAAAGCTACTGTATGCTGAAAATTGGATACAAAAAGCATCCTCCAACTATCTATCTATCTATCTATCTATCTATCTATCTATCTATCTATCTATCTATCTATCTATCTATCCATCTACAATTGATAGAAAAAATAAATGAATCTTTTCGGAATTACTTAGATTTCTGCATTTATTACTAATCAAATGTACATACAAAAAAATCTCAGGGTTCCATCTGGTAAACTTGCTCCTAAGTTTATTGGTCCATATAAGATCACATCTATAATAAATCCAGTATCTTTACATTTTCAATTACCTTCTTCAAGGCCGTCTTCATCGCACAGCTGGTATATATAAAAGGAGTGGTGCCGACTGGGAATCAGCTGTGTGTAGTGGCGTAACTACGATAGTGGCAGACCATTTGACTGCTATGGGGCCCAGGGGAATAGAGGGCCCAGTCTTAATTGGGATTATCTCCTCTTCTACTGGATGTAAAAGCAGTGGAAAATGGCCCAAGGGTCATTGAAAAGGGTTTTGGCAGAAACTCTTCTGTCCTGTTTGGGGGTCTGGTTTGGTCCTTGCTAAGGGACCCTTACTTCTCTATGTACACCACTGGCTGTGTGCTCCTCCTCCTCCTACACATACCAGCAGAGTGATTAGTGACAGTACATTATGCTGCTGATGGGGAGTGCTGGCTGCTGAGGTGAATGGTGAAGTACAGGGTGGATGGCTACCTGCTTCATCATTACAATCAGCTGTCTCTGTGTCCCATGGACACAGAGACAGCTGAGAGACACATATACCTCAGCTGAGCGGCATCCAACAGAGTGCTACTACATAATGGGGATAACAAGTGAAGGATGAGAAGGGAGGCGGAGGAGGCAGTGATGGGGCATCAATGCAGGTGAGGAAATGCGGCGTGGGGCTGCATACACAGGAGAGGGGTGTGCACATACACAGAGGCAGCCCAAATGGGGCAGAATAGGTAACATAACCATATTAGATACAGTATATGTTACTGTGGCCAGATCATGTTTAATGGAACATAAAAGTTTAATCCCAGAAAACCCCTTTAAGGACTAATCATAGTCACCATCCGTATTGTCCTTCTACAATCCTCTCATGCAAATAGATTTCCAATCCACACATGCAAATAAACTAATGACTTCCAAATAAAGTTATGTTAACAATAAATACTGACAATGATGGTGGCTATGATTAGTCTTCAATTATTCGCATCCACTAATATCCATTGTAGATAGTTTCTGTCATCAGCACTGGATTGATATTAGTCCATCTGTATGTGTGGATTGTGAACAGATTTATAATGTGGGAATAATAATAAATGAACTGTAATTCTTAATATCTGGAAGTTGTATTACACAGTGAGAGAAAAAAGTATGATCTACTGTTCAGTATTGGATGAAATATTCATTGTTTTGGCCATATTGTACTATATCAGTTATTAATTAGAGAAAGCCCTGTTTTTAATTTATCTTAGCAGTATATCAGCAGCAATAGTGTTATTGGGCCCCACACTGGCAGCTGATTGGACCAAGATCACATTTGTCTTATTGGTTTTATTGTATTGTATTATTTTATTGCATTATTGTTAGGGATGAGCGAATCTATCCGCTACTTCTTAGATTCTATACGAATCTTGGAAATTTTCCGCTGCAAAGCGAATCTGGATTTTTTTCGAAAATGTTCTTAAAGGGTTTCTGTCACCAGTTTTTTTGGTATGAATCAGGCTGACATTAGAGATGTGCTAATGTCACCTGATTCCAAATATATATCTGTTTTATTTACTGGTGCCCCCATTTTTATATAAAATGAACTTTTATTTTATGCTAATAAGGCCTCTAGGTGCAAGAGGCGTTACCCCTGCTCCTAGAGGCTCTGTTGATTGACAGGCCCAGGCAGATAAGAAACACTCCATTCACCATAGCTTGCAAGGACCTTCAATGATGTCATGACCATGTGATCAGTCACATGGTTTAGGAGGAGACAGGCTGTTTGTGTGATCCTAACCATGTGAAAAGTGGATCAGGTAGTGGAGTGGATGCCACGCTCATCTCAGTCACAGCCGGATGATCTGCTGTCATCTGCTGATACAGTGTCATGTAGCCAGTGGTCAGACGCAATCACTAGACAATAGTACGCTGAGGATTCGTACGCAATTTGTACGCTCATGCGTACGTGTTCACATAAGTTGCATACCTTTAACAACTGTACGTTCGTTATTAGTATGCGAATGTTTGCAATACACCACATAATAACATATGATTTGTATGCAGCTTCGCCGAATAGATTTGCATGAAGTACGAATCTTTTGAAAAGTTCGACGAACATTTGGTGAAGCAAATTTTGGATGATTCGCTCATCTCTAATTATGGTTTAATAATTTGATTTTTATTTGATATTTGGTTATGATTTTTATTGTGATATACTAATATACCTATTATTTGTGATATATTAAACACTATTAGGGAGTATATTAGATTCCTTATTATGTTAAAAAAAATTAAGACATTTCTACTTGTAGAGTCAGTAATTTTAAATATATTTTCTTTTGACTGTTTGTGAGTATACAGTCATGGCCAAAAGTTTTGAGAATGATACAAATATTAATTTTTACAAAGTCTACTGCTTCAGTTTTTATAATGGCAATTTGCATATACTCCAGAATGTTCTAAAGAGTGATCAGCTTAACAGCAATTACTTGCAAAGTCAATATTTGCCTAGAAAATGAACTTTATCCCCCAAAACACATTTCAACATCATTGCAGCCCTGCCTTAAAAGGACCAGCTAACATCGTTTCAGTGATTGCTCCATTAACACAGGTGTGGGTGTTGATGAGGACAGGGCTGGAGATCAATCTGTCATGATTAAGTAAGAATGACTCCACTGGACACTTTAAAAGGAGGCGGGTGCTTGGCATCATTGTTTCTCATGGTTATCTCTAAAGAAACACGTGCAGTCATCACTGCACTGCAAAAAAATGGCCTAACAGGGAAGAGTATCGCAGCTAGAAAGATTGCACCTCAGTCAACAATCTATTGCATCATCAAGAACTTTAAGGAGAGAGGTTCCATTGTTGCCAAAAAGGCTCCAGGGCGCCCAAGAAAAACCAGCAAGCGCCAGGACCGTCTCTTAAAAGTGTTTCAGCTGCGGGATCGGGCTACCAGCAGTGCAGACCTTGCTCAGGAATGGCAGCAGGCAGGTGTGAGTGCATCTGCACGCACTGTGAGGCGGAGACTCTTGGAGCAAGGCCTGGTCTCAAGGAGGGCAGCAAAGAAGCCACTTCTCTCCAGAAAAAACATCAGGGACAGATTGATATTCTGCAAAAGGTACAGGGAGTGGACTGCTGAGGACTGGGGTAAAGTCATTTTCTCTGATGAATCCCCTTTTCGATTGTTTGGGACATCTGGAAAACAGCTTATTCGGAGAAGACGAGGTGAGCGCTACCACCAGTCTTGTCTCATGCCAACTGTAAAGCATCCTGAAACCATTCATGTGTGGGGTTGCTTCTCAGCCAAGGGAATCGGCTCTCTTACAGTCTTGCCTAAAAACACAGCCATGAATAAAGAATGGTACCAGAATGTCCTCCGAGAGCAACTTCTCCCAACCGTCCAAGAGCAGTTTGGCGATCAACAATGCCTTTTCCAGCATGATGGAGCACCTTGCCATAAAGCAAAGGTGATAACTAAATGGCTCAGGGAACAAAACATAGAGATTTTGGGTCCATGGCCTGGAAACTCCCCAGATCTTAATCCCATTGAGAACTTGTGGTCAATCATCAAGAGACGGGTGGACAAACAAAAACCTACAAATTCTGACAAAATGCAAGCATTGATTGTGCAAGAATGGACTGCTATCAGTTAGGATTTGGTCCAGAAGTTGATTGAGAGCATGCCAGGGAGAATTGCAGAGGTCCCGAAGAAGAAGGGTCAACACTGCAAATATTGACTTGCTGCATTAACTCATTCTAACTGTCAATATAAGCTTTTGTTACTGTTATAATATGATTGCAATTATATTTCTGTATGTGATAAAAAAACATCTGACAAACACACATAAAAACCAGAGGGCAGCAGATCATGTGAAAATATAATATTTGTGTCATTCTCAAAACTTTTGGCCATGACTGTACAGTAGACAACTGTCCTAACTGTGAGCCAAGTAGATATATTTGAGGCTTAGTGCATTACTGATAAGTGCAATATTTTTATGTCCTTATTGTAAAAAAATTGTATTTTAATTGTGTCCACCTGATTGTGGTATTACAATTAAATTGCAAATTTAGTAAACAAATTAGGGATGAGCAAATCGATTTTAAATGAACATTTGTCTGCCAAATGAATTCTAAATTTATTGATGCCTTTCAAATGATTTGTGTAAAAATTGTGCCCAATGCTATTTAACTGTACAAATTGGCAGAGGAAAGAGGTAGTGTCTGGGAAAACTTAGCATAGAGAGTGAGAGACTGGTCACTGGTCACTGTCCCAGCTTTTTCTGCATTACAAAATCCTGCAAGAAACTCATATTTTTCTGTATGAACAGCCAGCCAGCTCTTTTTTTCGACAGCTTAGCATACATTCTGCTGCAAAAACTAAAGAATTCTGCCCTTTTCTGCTTTTAAAAAACAGTTTCTATTTACCATTTGTAATTTGCCATTTCAGCACATTTTAGTGCATAATACCTGTGTTATTGAATGAGTTGTGTATTTCTGCAGGATACCGCAGAGTATAATAGCAAAAACATTTTACTGCAATATATTTTAATGCAATTATTATATACAGATTATTGAACGTGTTCGATAGTACCACAAGCTAGTGTTACAGCAAGAATATTTTACTCTAAGTTAATTATACTCGTTATTGAACTCGTGATATTACTGCAAGATACAGTTCGATGTTACAGCAGACACATTTTACTGCAATAATGCAGTTATTATAGCCATATTATTGAATGCTTTGTATATTACTGCAAGGTACCATTCAGTGTTATAGCAAAAGCATTTTACCACAATAATGCCATTATTATACCCATGTTATTGAACACATTGGATATTACTGAAAGATACTGTTCAGTGGTATAGCAATAGCATTTTACTTAGAGATGAGCGAACATGCTCGAAACGAGCACTGTACCGCTCGGCTCCCCTGTGCTCAGGAGGACGGAAGCGGCTGCCTGCGCCCATGCGAGCGCAGGGGAGCCGAGCGTTACAGTGCTCGTTTCGAGCACGTTCGCTCATCTCTAATTTTACTGCAATAATGCAATTGTCATAACTGTGCTGTTGAATGCATTGTGTATTACTGCAAGATACCAGTCATTGTTACAGTAAACACATTTTATGGCAAAAACTGCAGTATCTACCATTGTAAATTTGTCAATACAAGTGTGCAGTGTGTTTGTAGAAGGGGAGAATCATTTAAAAAGGTTGTCTGGCCATATATATTGATGACCTAGGGCAACTAAAGTAATAACTGGAATGGGGGGACTACAGTACCCAGAAAGATTATCAAAATTAGGGTTATTCACTTTAGAAAAAAGACGACTGAGGGGAGATCTAATAACTATGTATAAATATATCAGAAGTCAGTACAGAGATCTCTCCCATCATCTATTTATCCCAAGGACTGTGACGAGGGGACATGCTCTGCATCTGGAGGAAAGAAGGTTTGTACATAAACATAGAAGAGGATTCTTTACGGTAAGAGCAGTGAGACTGTGGAACTCTCTGCCTGAGGAGGTGGTGATGGTAAGTTCACTAAAAGAGTTCAAGAAGGGCCTGGATGTATTTCTGGAGGGTAATAATATTACAGGTTATAGTTACTAGAGAGGGGTCGTTGATCCAGGGAGTAATTCTGATTGCCTGATTGGAGTCAGGAAGAAATTTTTCCCCCTAAAGTGAGGAAAATTGGCTTCTACCTCACAGGGTTTTTTTTGCCTTCCTCTGGATCAACTTGTAGGAAAACAGGCTGAACTGGATGGACAGATGTCTTTTTTTGGCCTTACAAACTATGTTACTATGTTACTATGTTACCTATCCTTTAGAATAGGTCATCAATATCTGATCAGTGGGGGTCTGACACCTGGCACCCCCACTGATCAGCTATCTGATGAGATGGTGGCGTTCCATGCGAGTGCTGTTTCCTCGCCTTTACACTACATCTCCTATGGAGCAGGGGTGTAGTGTAATTACAAGTACTCGCTCTGTTCATACTTCTATTACACTGTACTTCTGAGATGAAATGCAGTCTAATGAACAGGAAGCGGTTCTCTTCAAACAGCTGATCAGCAGGGGCCCTATGTGTCACACACCTGCTGGTCTGATATTGATGACCTATATTGAGGATAGGTCATATATATATATGGCCAGACTACCCCTTTAATTTTGCCTCTTTCTTTAAATTACAGAAGAAAACATTTGCTGTTTTGCTAGTACTGTTTAATAATCTGTGTACCAAATCGTGTCTATGATGAATAGTTTTCTTCAGCTTCCTACTGAAGAAACCACCCAACAGCAGCAGGACATGTAGCAGAACCGATGGTGGTGGCATACTTGGACTACATCCTGTCACCCATAATCCATAATCCCCTGGACTACTGATCATGCAAACTTGAAGTGTGGCTGTAACTGGCCAAGTTTGCCATGGGCATGCTTTCCTGCTCAGCCAGTAGTGTAGCATCAGATGGGTGTTCAGTGTGACAGGGGCATAGTTACCCCGAAGAGAACTCGCCTTTCCAACCCTAATGTTGAGAGACTAACTTTCATAAATATGAATCAGGCATGGATCAACCAGAATTTCCAGACGCCGGTGCCTGATGCAACATTCATCATTCTGCACCTAATGATCATACTCTACCCCAATCAAAAAATGTGGCTCAACCATAAACCAACCTAATGGTGTGTGTCCAGTAAACTAACAACCAACTATAAAATATACACAACACCAAGCACATACTGTATCAAGTATAAAAATATATAAATCTTTATTTCATTGTTTAAAATACATGTAAGGTATCAATAATATAAAACGTGGCAATTGGTAACACATAGTACAAAAAAAGGGTTACACAAGGTAGGTAATCACCATACAAATGTATGAGAAAAAGAAGCTGATAGGGACAAAGCCCAGGAGACCTGGGGTCCTACATGTACCAATATATACTGTGGAAATACTGATGTTCACGCTGAGGAGTAACCCATATCAAAACCCACACAAGTCATGTGTATACATAAGGGACCAGCAGAGAGAACAAAGTACAATCAAATAAAATGGCACAAACAGCAAATGAATATATAAAATAAAATAAAATATGGATACCGACCAGTGCAGCTTCACCCCAACGCACGTTTTGCCTGAATGGCTTCCTCAAGGGGATACTAATGATCATACTGTAGTGTGCTGCCACACTGGAATATTCTGCAAAATGGGCCATTACTTCTTGTTACGTGCTGTCACGACCCTTTTGATGCTGCCAACTGTTTGATGTTTCTACTTCCTTCAAAGGGGCTTCATGGCCTACTGATATGTACATGTTAAAAAGGATATGCTGGCCTTGCTATCACACTGCTGTTTTTGGGTTCTGCTACTAGTGTGACCATCTTGTGCTGTATGCTATTGTTGCTGCCACCCCTCCCCACTCTGTCATGGGGCCACTATTGTCTGCGTTACTGCCACTGCTGTTGGCCCCCTTCCCCACTCTGTTATGGGTCCACTATTGTCACTGTTACTGCCTCTGCTGCTGATGCTGCCATCCTCCCCGGCGATAATCTCTGACCTGTAATACTGATGCACAGTAAATATATAGGACTGAAGGGATAACAGAAGGGATTAATAAGCATTTGTTTGGACTGCCACAGCATACACTAAAATAACATGTTTTTTCTCCAATACTTTATTGGCGCTGCCTCCATTTCTTTATTTTGTTCCACTAAGGGGCTTTTTTTGACACAGCTCCTGCAGGGGCACACTCCAGTTTTTGACTTTACTGAAGGGTGCTGTATGTTTTTCTTTTTGTTTAACAGAAAGGATTAGCTATGAATCTTGGTGCACTGCACAATGATGTAGACTAGAGATGAGCGAATCTATTCGCCGCTTCGTAGATTCATATAGAATCTTGGAAATTTTCAGCTGCAAAGCGAATCTGAATTTCTTTGGATTTGCTTCGTATTATTTGTAAATCGCAAAATTTAACACGCTAACGATACGTACGATACATATGAAACGTATGCATTCTGCGTGAGGCGGGACAATGATGATACGCCCACGCAAGAGCGGGAAAGTGAAGATACACCCCCCTCAGAACTGGAAAAAAACAGCCCGGCCCACCGGGATCTAACTATTTTGCACATATAGGGAGTGAAGACTCCTCCCTCAGTACTCCACCCTCCTCTGAAGTCTGAACCAGTTTAGACCAGCTCTGACCTCAGAGCAAGAGGCAATCATCATGACTAAAAAACAGCTGCGCTCAAATTGGAACAAAAAGTTTTTTGGGGGACAAGTTCCCTGAACCACCGCCTGCTCCAGACATCAGGGTGTCACAACTCTGCCAGAGAAACCCAGCTTCAGTGCCTGTGTCTTCCTTACCACCTGCTGAGGTTGCTGTTGCTGCGACTCGTGAGGCGTCTGGAGCATCTGCTGTGGCTCGTGCAGCTGGAACGTCTGCTGTGGCTCGTGCGGCTGGAACATCTGCTGTGGCTCGTGCGGCTGGAGCATCTGCTGTGGCTCGTGCGGTGGAGGCGGCTGGAGCGTCCACTTCGACGCCCACGAGGAGATCCACCCCTTCCATACACCAGAACCCAATTGTTCCACCATCTGTGATGGCCCATGCACAGACCCTCTGGGACTATAAAACTGCAGTGGAGGACTGGGTCATCCAGGTACTCTACCACCCTAGGCCGGGAGATCCTTCATTGGAACGCCGAAAGGGAACTGTGCCTTTGTTTTCCGTTGGAAGAGGGTCTGGCTATCTGCAAGATGACGAGGATGGAAAGAAATATTTTGTGGGCTGCAGGTCGGTAAAACGGCCGTACCTGCCACAACATCGTCATAGCCTGTATGTGGGGGATCAGGTGGAATACACCCCCATGGTGTCCCTGAAAGGCCCATTTGCGACTAGGGTTACCCTCCTTTCAAAGCCTCTGGTGCCTACATAGGAACCAGAAGTGTGGCCGGATGAACCACCAGTTATTACATCTGGGTCAGCTGACCACGTTATTACAGCTGGGTCAGCTGACTACGTTATCGCTCACCTTCCAATCCATGGTGGTCCACCAATACCAGCTGCCGTGGAAGATAAAGCCAGCAGCAGCCGGGGAAGCTGGGGCTTCTTTCCTGGATGCAACCTTTCCGGAACCGCTGCAGCCGGAAGTTCTTACCCATGCTGTCCCAGCAGGAGGATCCGGAAAAGCGAAAATGGCTGCAGCGCTCGCCAGCGCCACCACCACCCGGACCCGGTCAAGTCCAACTTCAGGAAGAAGAGGGCACTGGAGTTCCACCACCATAGCGAGCATGGCCTACAAGAGGCAGGAGCGTCCTCTGATGAGCTTCAGCAGCAGCTCGAGCGAGGAGGACTTCAGGTCACTCATCTGAGGAACCCAACTACTGACAGTGTCAAGGACACTGCAGGAGGACCTATGGGAGCCACACCATGGACTGCACCTGACGGGTGAGATGCTAGTTGGCAGTTGTTTTTGTTTAGTTTCTGTTGCCCCTGTTTGACTCTCACCCAGATGGGCATGGCTGTCAGGACTCTCCCCATTCTGCAGAAAATTCCCTGTTGCGCCGAAGTGCACCTATTTTCCTTTTAACCCCCTTCTCAGGTTATTTTGGAGCCCCCTTGGCAAAAAAGGTTCTCTATGTGCTGCTTTTTAATGTAGTGTATTGCCCCTGTTTGACTCTCACCCAGCTGAAGTGGACATGGCTGTCAGTCAGGACTCCCCCCATTCTGTGGAAAAGTCCCAGTTGTGCCTAAGCGCGCCTATTTTCCTTTTTACCCTCTTCTCAGGTTATTTGAGAGCCCCCTTTGCAAAAAGGGTTCTCTATTTGCTGCTATTCTCTATTATCCATGTGGATTACACATTACCTGTTTGGATTACAATTTTACCTCACATGGATTACAATTGAATTTTGGAATATGTGTTCCAGACAGACAGTGTTTTATCATGCCAACTAGGAGCCATAAGGAGAGATTTAAACGTATATCTGAGCCTTTTATGCTTGCAAATGTGAAATTGATTGCACTAAAATGTTTGCATACTTATGTCTTTGCTGTATTTTAGCTACACTGTTTTTAACCCTTTCAACCCCGGGCTTGTTTTAACCTTCCTGCCCAGGCCATTTTTTGCTAATCTGACATGTGTCACTTTATGTGGTAATAACTTTGGAACGCTTTTACTTATCCAGGCCATTCTGAGATTGTTTTCTTGTCACATATTGTGCTTCACGACAGTAGTAAATTTGTGTCAAAATATTTCATTGTTATTTATAAAAAAAAAATACCAAATTTACCAAACATTTTAAAAAAATTAGCAAATTTCCAAATTTCAATTTCTCTACTTTCAAAATACATAGTAATATCTTCAAAAATAGTTATTATTTTACATTCCCCATATGTCTACTTTATGTTGACATCATTTTATAAATGTCATTTTACTTTTTTAGGATGTTAGAAGGCATAGAAGTTTAGAAGCCATTTTTCTAATTTTCAACAAAATTTCCATAACCATTTTTTTAAGCACCAATTCAGATATAAAGTGATTACCACCCATAAATGAAACCACCCATAAATGACCACATTTTAGAAACTACACCCCGCAAATGATTTAAAACTTATGTTACAAACTTTGTTAACCCTTTAGGTGTTCTACAAAAATTAAAGGAAAATGGGGGCAAAATTTCAAAATTTCATTTTTATGAAGATTTTTCATGTTAATCAATTTTTTTCTTGCAACACAGCAAGGGGTAACAGCAAAGTAAACCTCAATATACATTACTCTGATTCTACAGTTTACAGAAATACCCCATATGTGGTGGTAAACTGCTCTATGGGCACGTGGCAGTGGTCAGAAGAAAAGGAGCGCCATACAGATTTTGGAGGCAGATTTTGCTAGAATGGTTTTTAGGCACCATTTTGTAATTGAGAGACCTTGACGTACCCCTAGAGCGGAAACCTTCAAAAAGTGACCCCATTTTGGAAACTACACCCTTCAAAGAATATATTAAGGGGTGTACTGACCACTTTGACCCCCTAAGTGTTTTACAGAATTTGGAAACACTTGACTGTGAAAATGAAAAGTTTAATTTCTTCCAATAAAATGTTGCCCCAATTTTTTCATTTTCACAAGGGGTAACAGGAGAAAAGCACCCCATAATTTTTTCCTCATTTTCTCCTGAATACGTCAACACCTCATATGTGGTGTTAAACTGCTGTGGGGATACATGGCAGGATTCAGAACAGAAGGAGCGCCATATGGATTTTAAAGCACAGATATTGATGGATTGGTTTGCGGGAGCCATTAGTTTTTATTTTTGGAAGGTTTTACACATTAGATGCATTTTTGTACAGAATTAAATCTTGTTTTTGTGCTGCCATTTTTAGAGAGCCATATTTTTTTATTTTTCAGGCTATTGTCTTATGTAGGGTCTCATTTTTTGCGGGATGAGATGATGGTTTGATTGGTACCATTTTGGGGGAAAATATGCCTTTTTGGTCACGTGGTATTACACTTTTTATGAGGCAAGAGGGGAAAAATGGCTGTTTTGGCATAGTTTTTTTAAATTTTTTTACAGCATTCACCTGGGGGACCATCTCATGTAATATTTGTATAGAGCAGGTTGTTACGGACGCAGAGATACCCAATATGTCTAGCATTTTTATTTTTGTTAAGTTTTACACATTAGATGCATTTTTGAACAGAATAAAATCTTTTTTTGTGTTGCCAATTTCTGAGAGCCATATTATTTTTATTTTTCGGGCGATTGCCTTAGGTAGGGTCCCATTTTTTGCGGAACAATATGATGGTTTAATCAGTACCATTTTGGGGTAAATACGTCTTTTTGATCGTCTGCTATTACACTTTTTGTGAAGGAACGTGACCAAAAAATGGCTGTTTTGGCACTTTTTTTTTTTTTTTTTTTTTTACTGTGTTCACCTGGCGGGGTGGATCTTGTGATATTTTTATAGAACCGGTCGATACGGACGCGGCAATACCTAATATGTATACTTTTCTTTTTTCCCCTTTTTTTACAATTTTTTTTTACTTTATTTTTGGAAAAGGGTGCTTTTTTTCTTTAAACTTATACATTTTTTTTTACACTTTATTTTTTTTAACCCTTTCTTCACATTTTTTTTAACTTTTGAGGGTCTGATCCCCTGCACAATGCATTACAATACTTCTGTATTGTAATGCATTGGCTGTAAGTGTATTACACACAGTAATACACTTACAGCCTTCTGCCTGTGAGACCCAGGGGGCTGGATCTCACAGGCTTCCATAGATGGCAGCCGGATGACTAAGGAAGGCATCGGACTACCATCTAAGCCATCTACAGCAGCGCGGGGACCCATGGTGGCGCATACAGCAGGGGTCAGGCTACTGGGCACAGTCGGACCCCCGCCGCTGATCAGGCGGGTGCAGCTCCTGCACCCGTCCGATCAGTGCGCTGTAGTGCTACGGCGCTGGGCGGCAAGTCCCTTCCCGCAGCGCCGTACATGTACAGTACGTCGTTGGTTGGGAAGGGGTTAATGGTTCAGCACTTTAGCCCATTGTGTGTATTCTTTTTCTGGTACTGCAATGAAATTATTCACTTATTGATAGCTAGCAGCAGTGAGCACCTTTTTTTTTTCTAGTTCATATGGGCTGCCTCTAAAGATTGTACGCCGCGGCCTAGCCTTGTGCGTATGACGCATTCTCTCATAAATAGTACGCTAAGGATTTGTACGCACTTTTGTACGCTAATTCTTACGTATTGCGTACTTTTAACTACGCTGACTGTACGTACGTAATTTGGGCAGGAATGTATGCAAAAAACTGTTTGTTTTTTTTTAACGTAGATTCGACGAATACATTCGTTTAAATACGAATCTTTCGGTGAACATTCGGCAAAGCAAATTTTGAATGATTCGCTCATCTCTAAGATAGACGGTGATAAACTACCATTCTGCAGCACTTTACAATTCAACATGATGCACATGGCAATGCATTCTCCCTGCAATCTCCCGGCAGTTTAAGTTCCAAGCCTTCACACTGAGATTGGGCCACCAAGTGAGATGAATATGATTAGGCAGAGTGATTTAACGCAATTCGTGACAAATTAATTTGAAACAAATCAAATTTTTTTGTCAAAGTTTCGCGAATCGGCCAAATCAAATTTTACAAAACTTTGCTCTTCTCTAGCTTCTATCATGGTCAGCTTGGGAAATAGTGATGCAGCTGTTACTATGGGTGCAGGCTCAATATAAGTCAGATCTAAGCCAAGCTTGGCTACTGCAAGGACTGTGCAAGTATCTCTTGTCTGGCAGTTTTTCTCCACAGTGTTTGAAGACAAAAGCATTGCTGTGTGCAAGATCTACAGTATTAACATAAGCCGTGTGCATTCAAACACAAGCATAGGCACCATGAGTCTATGACAGCACATGCAACAGCACCACCCAATCCAGTGGAAAAATACAACTCCCCTCAGCTAGCGGAGCAAGAGTGCCCTCCGTCTCCTGGTATCCTTTGCGGAACCCACGGTGCATCCATATGTAGTACAGTGTCCTTGTCATCTTCATTACCACTTACTGCTTCTCCCACTCAAACTCCTCCTCCCTTTTCTCTGCTTCGTCATGAGCCACTGATAACAGAATGTGTGGCCAGGAAACAACTGTGTGCACCATGCAGTCCACTATTATGGAAGCTTAAAGGGAACCTGTCATCTCCGAAACACCCCCTGAACTAGAGTAAGCGTTGTATAGTGTAAGTGATGCTGAATCCGAATATGTAATGTTTATTATATTAGGAATATGTTTTGGAAGGTTTTAATATAAAAAATCATAACAAATGCAATGGTGCAGTGGGTTTTTAACCCCTTCCTGTCAGGCTGATCAGGAGGATGCAGAAGCAGGGCTCCTACTGTATACACCGGCATTACTGGAAAAGCCAATGCCTGTATAACCCATTAGATGCCATGGTCAAACCCGACCACGACATCTATGGTGTTTGCAGAGGGAGGGGGCTCCGTCTCTCACCTCATCACGTCCCAAATAGCAGTTTACACCCACATTTATAGCATTTCAAAACCCAGCAGAAACAACCTAACAATTAAAGGGTGTGGTGTAAGTCCCAGATGGCACAAGCTAGGCGCAGCAATATTGGGCACTAAAAAGCCATATTTGTGCAAATTGCAATTTTCACTTTGCACAATCCGCTGCACATTAATTTGTACAAAATAGCTGTGGCATCAAAATGCTCACTCCACTCCTCAATAAATACCTAAAAAATGTAGTTTCCAAAATGGGGTCACTTCTCAGGGCTGTGAATTAATTTTTGCAAAACACCCGTGGGGTCAAAATGTTCACTACACCCCTTGGTAAATACTGTGAGGGATGTAGTTTCTAAAATGGGGTCACTTCTTTTTTTTTAAATTTCACCTCAGAGCGTCTCCAGTTGTCGGCCAGTGCTGTATAAACCACCAATCTAGGCCTCAAATGCACATGGAGGTCTTTCACTTCTGAACCCTGCAGTGCACCCATACAGCAGTTTATGATCACATAAGGGGCCTAGCTATATTCAGGAAGAAATGGGTAACACATTGTGGGGTCCTTTTTCTCATGTAACCTCTTAAAAATGGAAAATCTGGGCCTAAAATGACATTTTCTTGTAAAACATGTAATATTTCATGTTCATGTTGCTGAACTAAGTATAGTTTTTATTTAGATGTGCGGCTGTGTTTATGCAGTTTTATCTTTTCTCTACCATATATAGTTATATTTTATAGACCGTGGCTTGCACTCTTCTGTTCTATATTTGTTTGGAGTGCCGCCTGATTTATATATACAGGGTGGGCCATTTATATGGATAGACCTAAATAAAATGGGAATGGTTGGTCATATTAACTTCCTGTTTGTGGCACATTAGTATATGGGAGGGGGAAAACTTTTCAAGATGGGTGGGGACCAAGGCGGACATTTTGAAGTTGGCCATTTTGGATCCAACATTAGTTTTTTCAATGGGAAGAGGGTCATGTGACATCAAACTTATTGAGAATTTCACAAGAAAAACAATGGTGTGCTTTGTTTTAACGTTACTTTATTCTTTCATGAGTTATTTACAAGCTTCTCTTTGTTCACAGCCATTGACATGTCGCAGAGGTTAACACGTGAGGAGCGGATAGAAATTGTGTTGATGTCTGGTGAACGCAGTACCTGGGTCATTGCAGCAGATTTCAATGCAAGACACCCTAAGAGACTACCCATCTCCCATACTACAGTTAGCAAACTGCTTGCCAAGTTTCGTGAAACTGGTTCAGTGTTGGATTTGCCAAAATGTGGACGTATGAAAGCTATCACTAATGAAGAAACATCAGTGGCTGTCCTACTTTCATTCAGCAAGAGCCCACAGCGTATCACTTGCCGCATGTCACTGGAGAGTGGCATCAGTCGAACATCCCTTCGGCCGATATTAGCTACTCAGAAATAGCACCCTTACAAACTCCAGCTGTTGCAGCATCTCAACGAGGATGACCAAGATCAGCGCACTGAATTTGCAGAATGGGCAAAATAAAAATTGGAACAGGACCCTCAGTTTACACAGAACATTTTGTTCAGTGATGAGGTAAACTTTTATGTGAATGGTGAAGTTAACAAACAAAACCACCGCTATTGGTCTGACACTAACCCACATTGGATAGATCCCTCCAAGACTGTTGGAACACAAAAATTGATGGTATGGTGTGGTATATGGGGTACAAAGCTAGTGGGGCCATTCTTCATCAATGGAAACCTCAAGGCCACTGGATATGTGAAATTGCTACATGATGATGTGTTTCCCTCTTTATGCACTGAAGCTGGCACGTTCCCTGAGTTTTTCCAGCAAGATGGTGCACCACCACATTATAGGTGTCAGGTCCGAGCATTCCTAGATGAACAGTTTCCTGGAAAGTGGATTGGTCGTCATGGGCCAGTTGAATGGCCCCCAAGGTCTCCCTATCTGACCCCCTTAGACTTTTATCTTTGGGGTCATTTGAAGGCAATTGTCTATGCTGTGAAGATACGAGATGTGCAGCACCTGAAACTACGGATACTGGAAGCCTGTACTAGCATTTCTTGTGCGGTGTTGGGGCAGAACTTTGAACACATTTTATAAGTGGTCAGAAACGTCTAAATAACTCATAAAAGAATAAAGTAACTTTAAAGCACACCCTTGTTTTTCTTGTAAAAATCTCAATAAGTTTGATGTGTCACATGACCCTCTTCCCATTGAAAATACTAAAGTTGGATCCAAAATGGCCGACTTCAAAATGGCCGCCATGGTCACCACCCATCTTGAAAAGTTTTCCCCCTCCCATATACTAATGTGCCACAAACGGGAAGTTCATATCACCAACCATTCCCATTTTATTTATGTGTATCCATATAAATGGCTTACCCTATAGATTGGTCCTTTTTGACATGTTACCTCTTGTAAAAATGAAAAATCTGGAGCTAAAGCAATATTTTATTGGAGAAAAGGAAAACTTTCATTTTAACACTCAAGTATTCCTAAATTCTATGAAATGTCTCTGGGGTCAAAGCATTTACTACTCCCTTTAATAAATTTCTTGAGGGGTGTAGTTTCCAAAATGGGGTCACTCTTTGGGGATGTTCACTCTGTGGGTACCTCAAGGTCTCTTCGAGTGTGACATGACACTTGAAAACATTCCACCTAAATCTGCCTTCCAAAAAACATATGGGGCTCTTCTCTTCTGATCCCTGCCATGTGCCCAAATAGCTGTTTGCAATGTTGTGACTGTGTTCAGGAGAAAATGCTTAACAAAATTTGGTGTGCTTTTTCTTTTGTTACCCCTTGTGAAAATAAAAAATGTGAGGCTCATGCGATGGGGAGCAATGTAGATCCGGTCACAGCATGGCAAATATGCCGAAGGATGGCTGAACAAAAACCCCTCAATTTAGTGATCCTGTAAACAGAAATTACTTACCTGCTTTCCAGCACTGGCTCCCCACTCCTTCTCTTTCAGGCCTGCGATGCTCCACTTAGCGGTCAGCTATTTTCAGAAATCCCATAACAGTGAATAGATAAAGCCAAGGGCACTGTTCTTGAGGTAGAAATGGATCCGAGAGATGGGACCTGTGCCTATAAGACATTTATGGCATATCCTACTGATATACCATAAATGTTGAGATGTAAATGCTTTTTTATTGTTCTCCTGATATATAAATTGTTAGATACTGTATAATGTATTTCTGATATGCCAGTCTTCAGACAATGCTTGTCTGGCTCTTCATACAGAAACAGTATACGTAAGAAAAACAAAGTACATACATAACACTTGGAAATATAATAATTATTTTTGAAAATAAAGCCCTTTGATACTCTCTTCTAGCTGCTTAAAGTAGTGAACACATTCATGCAAATCATAGAAAGTAGAGTTAAACATAATGTTGTGCAAACTAGTCTAGTAATTCAAGTGGTATTAAAAGTGCAACAATGGAATTTTCTAGCAAATGTATTTAATTCACAACAATGCTCGGAACAGTATCTATGTTTTCCTTCTAATGATAAAACATAAAGAAACTGTCTTTCTTGGTTCAAGATGAAAGCGGGACTTGAAAAAGCCCCGCTCCTTCAAGAAGATTTGAGGTTTTTCTTAAAATATTTCTGACAAGCAGGATATGGTCACGTCTTTTTCACTGTTCTGCTAGCAACACAAAGCTACATTGCTTAGAGCACAAAAGAATAAGGTGAAAGAGCACAGTATCAGGGAAAGTTAAGATAATAAAAAAAAGTAAAAGATTGTTTTAGATCTTGACTTTTTGATGTCTGTGATTTTTCTGGAACCAAAGATGATTTGAAATAATCAGAACTGATAAAGACACTAGGATAGGCAGTAGCACATAGGTAAAGAAACAAACAACTGTAGCACATGTATTGAAGTAAAAAAAAGAGCAGTTTACATATTACTTTATAAATATCTAACAGAATGACGTTTATTGACACATTCTGCTAGGTATTTAGCATCACAAGGTAGCTTTTTTCTTGACAATTGTAACGTTAAGTGAATTCGAAAGATTTGCGAATAAATAAGCTTACGCAGGCTACGTGAATAATTATATTTACTAAGTGATTAAATATACGATAAAACATTACAAAAATTACATACAGAATAAAAAGTAAATAAACATCACAAGTAGAGATGTGCGAACCCGAACTGTAAAGTTCGGGTCCGTACCGAACTTTGCGAGTTCGGGCACCCGGACCCTAACCCGAACTTTGAAAAAAAAGTCTGGGTTCGGGTTCGGGTGTTTAATAAAGCTTGTTGAAAGGCTGCAGGGCAGCCAATCAACAAGCTTTTAAGCTGTGGGCACTTAGAAGCCATCACAGCCATGCCTAGTAATGGCATGGCTGTGATTGGCCGGTGCATCATGTGACCCAGCTTCTATATAAACTGGATCACATGTAGCACTGCCCATCAGCTCTGAGAAGTGCAGGGACAGGAAGCAGGCAGCGGAAGTGAGGGAAAGTGTTAGGAATCTGGCTATTTATTCTGTGGGTGACCTACAGTATATATAGTGATTATTTGCGGGTGGGTGTAATACACCAGCTTTGCATCCCTGACACAGAAATATAATAATTAATCTGGATGTAAATTCTGTGGGAGACCTATTGCGATTTTTGTGGGTGCAATGCATCATCTTTGCACCCCTGACACAAAAATGTAATAAGTAGAGATGAGCGAGTAGTGTTCGATCGAGCCGGAATACTACGCTATTCGGCATACTCGATTTCAATCGAGTATAACGGCGATGGCGCACTTAGAATTCGTTTCCCCTCCCACCTTCCCTGGCGCTCTTTTTCCACCAATCAACATGCAGGGGGGGTATGACAGGCACGCTGAGCACGCTGGCAGCGCGAAAACAGCGTCTACATGGATTGGCTGGAAAAACCATGTGACCTCGAATATTAAAAACTCAGCTCTTCCTGCTCGTACGCATATGCTGCGTGAACTTAGTCAGGGACAGAGGCTGGAGAAGGGACAGACAGGTTTTAGCAGTTGGACAGGCAGGAGCGTGATTAAAAGCCCTTATCAGGGCTACTATAGTGCACTACAGTGATAGCTTTACTACAAGATACACTTTACAGAGAACGGCTTGCCGTATTCAGGGATAGCTGCTGGAGTAGGGACAGAGAGAGGCATTAGTGGTGTATTAGGTGCTCTGCTACATACCAAACTATATTTGGCACTACTGTTCAGCGTTCTTTTTGGCTGAAAAACCCTGTTATATAACTAGTGTGTATATGCACCATCTGATCTGGCAGTATACGGCTGTGAATTTTATTTTATTTTTTTATATACAGTTTATTTGGCTCTAGTGTTTCTGGGTTCTGTGTGCCTGCAATACCCTTTTTGTATACCAGGTGTAAATACCCACCGTCTGTTCAGTTAGTACACGGCTGTGTACCTTGAAATATACAATATCTAGGCCATTTAATTGGCCACTGTACTGTGCGTTCTCTTGCTAAATTATTTCACATACCTGGTGTAAATACCCACCGTCTGTTCAGTTAGTACACGGCTGTGTACCTTGAAATATACAATATCTAGGCCTTTTAATAGGCCACTGTACTGTGGCGTTCTCTTGCTAAATTATTTCCATACCTGGTGTAATACCCACCGTCTGTTCAGTTACTACACGGCTGTGTACCTTGAAATATACAATATCTAGGCCATTTAATTGGCCACTGTACTGTGGCGTTCTCTTGCTAAATTATTTCACATACCTGGTGTAAATACCACCGTCTGTTCAGTTACTACACGGCTGTGTACCTTGAAATATCAATATCTAGGCCATTTAATTGGCCACTGTACTGTGCGTTCTCTGCTAAATTATTTCACATTACCTGGTGTAAATACCCACCGTTTGTTCAGTTAGTACACGGCTGTGTACCTTGAAATATACAATATCTAGGCCATTTAATAGGCCACTGTACTGTGGCGTTCTCTTGCTAAATTATTTCACATACCTGATGTAAATACCCACCGTCTGTTCAGTTACTACACGGCTGTGTACCTTGAAATATACAATATCTAGGCCATTTAATTGGCCACTGTACTGTGCGTTCTCTTGCTAAATTATTTTAAAAACCTGGTGTAAATACCCACCGTTCTGTTCAGTTACTACACGGCTGTGTACCTTGAAATACAATATCTAGGCCTTTTAATAGGCCACTGTACTGTGCGTTCTCTTGCTAAATTATTTCACATACCCTGGTGTAAATACCCGCCGTCTGTTCAGTTACTACACGGCTGTGTACCTTGAAATATACAATATCTAGGCCATTTAATTGGCCACTGTACTGTCGTTCTCTTGCTAAATTATTTCACATCCTGGTGTAAATACCCACCGTCTGTTCAGTTACTACACGGCTGTGTACCTTGAAATATACAATATCTAGGCCATTTAATTGGCCACTGTACTGTGCGTTCTCTTGCTAAATTATTTCACCATACCTGGTGTAAATACCCACCGTCTGTTCAGTTACTACACGGCTGTGTACCTTGAAATATACAATATTAGCCTTTTAATAGGCCACTGTACTGTGCGTTCTCTTGCTAAATTTTTTCACATACCTGGTGTATAATACCCACCGTCTGTTCAGCTTACTACACGGCTGTGTACCTTGAATATACAATATCTAGGCCTTTTAATTGGCCCTGTACTGTGCGTTCTCTTGCCTAAATTATTTCACAGTACCCTGGTGTAAATACCCACCGTCCTGTTCAGTTACTACACGGCTTGTGTACCTTGAAATATACAATATCTAGGCCTTTTAGATTTGCCCACTGACTGTGCCGGTTCTCTGCTAATATCTTCATACCTGGTGTAAAATACCCACCGTCTTGTTCAGTTTACTACACGGCTGTGTACCTTGAAATATACAATATCTAGGCCATTTAATTGGCCACTTGTACTGTGCGTTCTCTTGCCTAAATTATTTCACATACCCTGGTGTAAATACCCACCGTCTGTTCAGTTACTACACGGCTGTGTACCTTGAAATATACAATATCTAGGCCTTTTAATAGGCCACTGTACTGTGCGTCTCTTGCCTAAATTATTTCACATACCTGGTGTAAATACCCACCGTCTGTTCAGTTACTACACGGCTGTGTACCTTGAAATATACAATATCTAGGCCTTTTAATAGGCCACTGTACTGTGCGTTCTCTTGCTAAATTATTTCACATACCTGGTGTAAATACCCACCGTCTGTTCAGTTACTACACGGCTGTGTACCTTTGAAATATACAATATCTAGGCCTTTTAATAGGCCACTGTACTGTGCGTTCTCTTGCTAAATTATTTCACATACCTGGTGTAAATACCCACCGTCTGTTCAGTTACTACACGGCTGTGTACCTTGAAATATACAATATCTAGGCCTTTTAATAGGCCACTGTACTGTGCGTTCTCTTGCTAAATTATTTCACATACCTGGTGTAAATACCCACCGTCTGTTCAGTTACTACACGGCTGTGTACCTTGAAATATACAATATCTAGGCCTTTTAATAGGCCACTGTACTGTGCGTTCTCTTGCTAAATTATCTCACATACCTGGTGTAAATACCCACCGTCTGT